>OX104120.1:1207729-1441716 GCA_944474755.1 Limnoperna fortunei
GTCCTCTATCAGTTTAGTCAGATTTACAATATTACCCTTATTATCAGTAATACAGGTGTCTACAGACTCCATATTAATTCGGTGGGGTAGATCGGGAAGCGAGCCTCTTCTACGTATGGGAAAGGGTTCTGGTTGATGAAGAGATAAAGGACTTACTGTTTCTGTTAATTTACGTTTCTCTCCTGGTTTAATAGGTGTTTCCATATTCCATAGTCCAATTATAATATGTACTGTACGAATAGTGTTCACATATGTCAACAATGTCTATTCACTTAAATTACTTAGAAAATCCTCTAAAAATCTATAAAATTATAGACATCAGAAGATCTTTTTTGCGAGTTTTGCTGTATACTATCTAAACTGTTGACTTTAAACACAAATAGAACACATTTACAACACACAATATATTTCTTCACAGAGTTTTCTTAACTAGCAAAAACTACACATACACTGTTGCCGCCATCTTGTTTAATCGATATAGAGTTGACATAATCAGTTAACGCTAGGTTTTCCTTCGTGTAAATTTTAAAAACCTTAAATTAAATCTTCGAAGTATATATAAAAAAGTACTGGACATGTCCGAGACCACATTTGAAGTTTGAATAAAAAATTATTGATACACGATAAATATCTTTTACCTCTGATATTTCATTTTAGAACGATGTTTATAGCCTATAGAAATAGTCACTATCTAAATTGGCTGTCCTGAAAGGATTGCTTATCTGCAAGATGTAGATTCTTTAAGCTTGCTTCAGCATAAAGTTTTAGTTTCTTTGGTTGTTTTGAATGATGTATAACGCCATTTTCAGCAATTTTTCAGCTATGTCATGGTGTCCTATTTTTATTGGGAAAAGCGCCGGCGTACCCTAAGAAAAACAACAACCTTAGGTAGCAAAACGGAAAGTCGGGTCGATTAAAATAGGTGTCAATATTACATAGGCCGAATTTGACAGCCATTATAATTCGATTTTAGTTTTGTGCTTTGTCGGATTAACGGCATAATTTAAGTCTTTTGTATATTTTGGTATATTTACAAAAGTAGACACCACAGCAAATGTAAATACATTTTTATATATCTAACCCCAACCCTTAGTATCCTGTTCATCTAGTTAGCAATATTTAAGTTATATATACAGGACAAAACATGTAAAGGGTCATTAATGGTTACAGGAATGTTCGGAAGCAAAATGTTAACTGACGTTGAAAAGTATAGACTATCGGGTAGATACGGACAGATTTTTTGCAGAGAATACTATGAACCTTCTTTTTCAAAATCTAAAAAGATGTATGTATCATGTATGAGGATTATCACTCTCTAAAAACTATTTCCGCTTCTAGTCTTCCTGAATTATGACATGACAATCCACACTTAGGTATCCCTTATCCATTACCTTAGGACGCGCTTGGAAGCATTAAGGGTTCAGCACTGGCAACCATCACATCGTGGTACAAGATCGTAGTAACACAACTGCTATTAGTTTCAATATAATCATATTTATGAGGTAATAATACACTACAGTCTTTAATAGGATACACAAATCTTCAGTTGTATTTGCAAAATATCACATTTCTATTCAGGACATATGGCTTTCAATTGCAACTTTTTAATCTTGCATGTTGTGCTTTGTTTTTGATTCATGAGTATTGCATAGTGCAGAATAACACTGTATTTAAACGAACTCTCTAAAGCAAATAAATCACTAAATAGTGCACCTTGTTTTTAATTTCAAAACTACACAGTAGAGAATGACATTGCACAGAAACGAAATGGATCCAGCTTTTGGGGGTTTCATGTTGTTCTGTACTTTGACTATTATATCTTAAAAAGAAAAAATGACATTTTATAGACACGAAACTAACGAAACAGTCAATTTTGTGCTTTTTTGATTTTCAAATCTAAATATTCTGGATAAGCATTGGATATAAATAAATTAGATAAGTTATTTATGTAATTTATTTGGTACAGTGTATTGTTGGTTTTTAACAGTACGCCGTCGAAGAGAAATAGATATCAAAGTTATAACAACGAACAGGATACTAAGGGTTGGGGTTAGATATATAAAAATGTATTTACATTTGCTGTGGTGTCTACTTTTGTAAATATACCAAAATATACAAAAGACTTAAATTATGCCGTTAATCCGACAAAGCACAAAACTAAAATCGAATTATAATGGCTGTCAAATTCGGCCTATGTAATATTGACACCTATTTTAATCGACCCGACTTTCCGTTTTGCTACCTAAGGTTGTTGTTTTTCTTAGGGTACGCCGGCGCTTTTCCCAATAAAAATAGGACACCATGACATAGCTGAAAAATTGCTGAAAATGGCGTTATACATCATTCAAAACAACCAAAGAAACTAAAACTTTATGCTGAAGCAAGCTTAAAGAATCTACATCTTGCAGATAAGCAATCCTTTCAGGACAGCCAATTTAGATAGTGACTATTTCTATAGGCTATAAACATCGTTCTAAAATGAAATATCAGAGGTAAAAGATATTTATCGTGTATCAATAATTTTTTATTCAAACTTCAAATGTGGTCTCGGACATGTCCAGTACTTTTTTATATATACTTCGAAGATTTAATTTAAGGTTTTTAAAATTTACACGAAGGAAAACCTAGCGTTAACTGATTATGTCAACTCTATATCGATTAAACAAGATGGCGGCAACAGTGTATGTGTAGTTTTTGCTAGTTAAGAAAACTCTGTGAAGAAATATATTGTGTGTTGTAAATGTGTTCTATTTGTGTTTAAAGTCAACAGTTTAGATAGTATACAGCAAAACTCGCAAAAAAGATCTTCTGATGTCTATAATTTTATAGATTTTTAGAGGATTTTCTAAGTAATTTAAGTGAATAGACATTGTTGACATATGTGAACACTATTCGTACAGTACATATTATAATTGGACTATGGAATATGGAAACACCTATTAAACCAGGAGAGAAACGTAAATTAACAGAAACAGTAAGTCCTTTATCTCTTCATCAACCAGAACCCTTTCCCATACGTAGAAGAGGCTCGCTTCCCGATCTACCCCACCGAATTAATATGGAGTCTGTAGACACCTGTATTACTGATAATAAGGGTAATATTGTAAATCTGACTAAACTGATAGAGGACACAATAAAAAGCCCGTCACTTCCAGAAATAATTGCACCTCATATTATACAAGCCATGAAACCTATAATTGACAATATGGTACAATTAGTAGTGAGACCCATACACGAAACAATCGCAAAATACGAGAAAGAGTTCGAATTACTTAAGTCTGAAAATGTCAAACTCAGATGCGAATTGAATGATATTATTAATAAGTGTGAGACTCGATTTGTTGAAACTAGTACAAATCTAGCTGGCATTGGAACTGTTGTTCGCGATAACAATAATCGAATTAAAGAAGCAGAGGGCGAGATCAAACGAGCTAAATGCGAAATAGAAGAACTGGAACAATATGGCAGACGAAACTCGCTTCGTTTCCACAAAGTTCCTATGACTGAGATCGACAAACCTAACACAGACAAAAAGATCGTTGAAATTTGCCAATCAAAGTTAAAAATAAATATAAATGAAGACGACATTCAACGCTCACATATAATTGGCGAGGTCGGCTCACAAAACACTGCGCAAATAATATGTCGTTTTAGAAATTGGAAGATAAAAAATGCCATATACAAATCAAAAAGAAATCTGAAAAACACCAATAGTAATATTTTTATTACCGAAGACCTCACACGTAAACGAAAGACAATTATTAAAGAACTAACAACTGCTAAGCGTGAGGGTCGCGTCGACTCTTTTTGGACGAATGATGGTAGGATATTCTTAAAATTGCGCAACGAATCTAGGAAAATTTTGATCCACGACTTGGATAAGTATCGTGACTACTTCTGATTGTTACAAAACACTAATTTATATATTATTTCCTAAACAAACTTTCAAAGGGTTAAACATGTTAGTGTTACTTGATTTGTTTACATTTTGAAATAATATTTAGTTACGCAAAAATTTGGAATATCTTAAACATTGAATAGAAATCATATTACATTACAAGTTATATATTATGTTTATAATACAAATTACTTATTGACAAATTTCACCTTATATTTATTTATGTGTATCTCATTATTGTTTTGTTATTGTTTTGACCCGACAGCGTTTCATGAATTACGAGTGAACAGTAATCGCAAAGTGAAAACTATTAGTCACTTATATACTCAATTTCTTCCATTTTGGCTACGAAAATACAATTGACACTATTCAATGACCATTGCATTTTATTACACAGATAAAACTGTTCACTTCTTTAATTGTATAACATTCAAAGTTATAAAACACGCGTGTAACTATTGTTTCCGAATTTCTCGATTTCTTTTCTCATTCCCATTTGATTTTTGTAGCAAAACCTGGAGCCGATATTTTTATCACAAGTTTCTTTTTCATCACCACCTAAATTATTGAACGTTGCTGTATTGCTTATTTTATGTTTAGGATAAACTTATTGACAGAGTTTTTTTGTTTGTTTTTTTTACCATTGTTTTTGTGTGCGGTATTGCAATGATACATGTACCGTGTATGTTTATTGTGTACATATGTTTCTTTTTGTATGTAGTTTACTTGTCTTTAGCTGTATTTATCATTATAACCTGCAGAAGTTATCGAGCCGTCGGTGGATTGTCCAATCGAGTATTTTTATCTTATTCAGCCATGAATATTTTTGATAATGGGTGATGTTATGACATACAGAATTTCGATTGGACTTTTTTACGCAAAATGTCATAGTTGTTTGTGTCGGCATAAGCTCATCATATCTTTCCAAAAATGTTATTTAGGATTTATATTGAAAATGCTTGATGACATGAGTGTAACCGTAACTGCGTTCGCTGCAACAGTTATTCTCTGTTTCTTGCAGGCATACTCTAAAAATACTAGTTTTCTTTTGTTGATGATGATATTGTTAGTAATTTGCCAAGATGTCGAAAGTAACCCGGGTCCCTCATCTGTAAGTTCGTCCTCCGATTTATCAATTTTTCATCTTAACATTAGAAGTATTAGAAACAAACTGCATTTATTAGAGAACTTAGCATCTGAATACCATATTATATGTGTAACTGAAACACACCTAGATGATAAAATTGACACAAAAGATATTTGCATTCAAGGGTTTTTAGAACCTTTTAGAGCAGATCGTAATTTTGCAGGGGGTGGTATTCTTATATATGCTTCTACATGTCTAAGTGTGAAAAGAAAACCACAGCTTGAATTTGTGGGAGGGGAAAATGTTTGGATAGGAATAGAATTACCCAATTTTCTTTTACACATTTGTACAACGTATAGACCAGAAGGCTGTGTAGAACCTTATTGGACAAATTTGAAAAACGCGATAAATGAAGCACTTGACATATCACCATACTTATGCATTATTGGGGACTTAAACGTTGATTTGGCAGTAGAAAGACGTCATATTCTTAATGATATCATTTTAAATTTTAATCTAGTCAATGTTATTAATGAACCCACTAGAGTATGTAACACGAGGCAAAGTATCATTGACGTTATACTGCTTAGCGATTCGTGTACTTGCCTCGACTCATCGGTTATTGTTACCGAAAGCTCACTGAGTGATCATTACGCTATTGTTGCAGGTATAGACATTCCGGTTTTTTTATCGAATACATATACCCGCGAGGTATGGCTTTATAAACAAGCCGATTTCGTCAAGATGAACAATTTAATAGAACAGTACGATTGGGATACTGCTTTCAAAAATTATACAGATATATCTGAAATCTGTATTTTTTTTACAAATAAATTTCTTGAATACGCAAAATTCTGTATTCCAACAAAAACCGTAACTATTCGTCCAAATGATAAACCGTGGTTTGACTCAGAATTACGTAGAGAAATACGTATACGTGACCGGCTTCACAAAAAAGCTAGACGGACGAAAAGACCGACTGACCTTGCAAAATTTAAACATCAACGAAATAAAGTAAACAATATGAAAAAACATGCGCGACTATCTTTTTTCGATAATGTTAATGACGTAATTGACCGTATTTCTAAACATAGTTCCCTTTTGGTCATCAGATTCATTTTTATGATAAATTGTATGTGAGGTCTCTGCATGTTTTCTTGCAACTTTTTTTTAAACTGCTTCAAGGAGGTCAATTAAAATACAATTGTAGATTTTGCTTTGAATAACATACAGATAATATGATGAAATATTTTGTTTAATTTCTTGAAGTAAAACAAGTCTTTTAGTTGTAGAGTCACTCAATACCAGGAACCAGTCCAGAGGATCTACATAAATGTTGTATACTTCAACACATCGGTTCAATCTTGCCTGCTTCAGAATTCAATCCATACATGATACCAAATAAAAATTCATTTTTTTAAATATTGCCGGACACTAAGGATAATTTACCAGTTATAACTCAGTATTTATGTTGCGAGTCACTGTGATTGCATGCAGTGATGTTGATTGATATTACATCAGATATTGAATCGTAGATTTAACTTTAAGCTTTCTAAAGGCCAATATTTCTTTTAAATTCAAGGATATATTTTGTTAAAAAAATATATTTATAATTTATAAGGACTAGTCCAGACCAATAAATGCTTTTCAGACAAGCTGAGACCGACCGACAATAACAAAATTAGCTATTAGAGACTAATTTAGGCAGCATGAGGCTACTCTAAACTGGATCTAGTTCAGTTCGAGACTCACTAATTTTTTTCAGACTGGCAGAGACTGATTTTAATAATAACAAAACAGACTCTTTCTGACTAATTATGACTTCTAAGCCAAGTCAAGACTAATGTCTTGTCAAATTAAAGTACAACTCAAGACTCGGTCTTTAATCGACAATGGTATCGTCTTACTATTATAATTAAATAAAATAAATAAAATCACATAATTTCTTCCTTGCAATATAATACGTTGTTTGATTCACAACAGAAATTTCTGAATATTTGCTTCTGGCTTTGTGAGATTTTATTTCTATCAAATGTGATTGGATGATGCGTAATTCAACGAATTTCTCCCATTCTTCGTGGTCTTATGTTGCTCCCGGCAGCGTGAAACTTGTTTATTTACGCCTAATTCTGCAAACATTTTTTTCAGAACGTGCTTATCAAATAACAATTGCCATTCTTTTAGGTATTAGGATGGCATCACTTAACTTGTTGCCCCGTATTCTAACTCGTATAAACTGTGTTTCTGTAAGGCCTACTTAAGAAAAGAAAAGACACTGACTTAGACTTTTTCCATCTATATAGATATATTGTAGCTGTAGAATTTTCGATGACTACATGCCTTTATTCTATCTAAGCAGGCTTCAAACAAAAAGTACAACAAAGACACTTGTCAGACTTTTATCTAGACTTTATGTCTTTTCAGGGGTTCGGAAAACTACAAATTGTAAATGCACATTGGTGCCGTTTCATAAAGCGATCGCTAATTAACGTGCTCGTTATCCCATGCAATTTAAATGGGATAACATGCACGTTAAGCTAACGATCTCTTTATGTAACGGCACCATTGTCTTCCATGGATAGGTAAAAACGGATCTATTGTGTTGTTACTTGATAAGATGCGGTGCACTTATCACCAAAGTTTTTATTGCACAATTACAGTGACAAAAGTACGTACTGAGTCATTTGGTTTTAAATGGAATGTGAAATGTAAAAATATATACAGTAAAAACAACAACTAGGTTAACCATAAGAAATTTCAGCATTTGATTCATTTTGGAGTATTGTTTCAGTTTCTGAAAACAGCGTATATACATTGTAGCACTGGTATAAACTATATTAATATGTGTATCTGTGTTTTAAGTTGTGAGAACAGGAAGGTTCAAAACGATTAAATTTTATAGTAATTTGTGCTTTTTATAGCATAAGTTGTTTCTGAATAATAAATAAAAATCCACTCAGTTCTATTAAACAAACTTGGACAACGCACAATTTTAATCCGTCTTTAGTATTATTTTTATCCATTAATGTGTTTCTGCATTAAACATGAACAGTACTATTTTCATCCAAAAAGAAATCTTAGTCTTAGACCTTATATTGCAATTCACGTAAAGTATGATAAATTTATTTTCCTTACTAAGAGGCCAGGCATTACGGGTTGCGTTTCCATATCTCAGCATACGCTAGATCAACGAAAATTAATTTCCGCCTTTCGGAGCAGCGGACTTTGTATAAGTGAACAGGAACAGCCATTCGTAGCATCGAACAGTTTTAGTAAACAAAAACAGCCTTTTGGAGCACCGGAATATTTTTTAATAAACAAGAACAGCCTTTCGGAGCACCGGAATTGTTAGAAAATAAGAAAAGTCTTTAGGAGAACCGGAATATCTTTAGTAAACAAGAACAGCCCTTTAGAGCACCGGAGTATTTTTAAGTAAACATGAACATCCTTTCAGAGCACCGGAATATTTTCAGTAAAACAAGAACATCCTTTCGGAGCACCGGAATATCTTTTGTCAACAAGAACAGCCTTCGGAGGACAGGAATATTTTTTAGTAATACAGAACAGCATTTCGGAGCACCGGAATATTTTTTTCAGTAAAGAAAAACAGCCATTCGGAGCACCGGAATTTGTAGAAAACAAGAACAGCCTTTGAGAGCATTGGAATAATTTTTAGTAAACAAAAGAACAGCCATCCGGAGCACCGGAATATCTTTAATTAGCACGAACAGCTGGTTGGAGCACAGGAGTATATTTTAGTAAACAAGAACAGCCTTTCGGAGCACTTGAACATTTTCAGTAAAACAATAACATCCTTTCGGAGCACCGGAATATTGTTTGTCAAAAAGAACAGTCTTCGGAGGACCGGAATATTTTTTAGTAAACAAAAAGAGCCTTTCGGAGCAGCGGATAATTTTTATTAAAAAAGAACAGCTCTACGGAGCACCGGAATATTTTTTAGTAAAAAGGAACAGCCTTTTGGAGCACCGGAATATTTTTTCAGGAAACAAGAACAGCCTTTCGGAGCACCGGAATTTTTAGATAACAAGAACAGCTTTTGGGAGCATCGAAATATTTTTTAGTAAACAAGAACAGCCTTTTGGAATATTTTTCCGGTAAACAAGAACAGCCTTTCGGAGCACTGGAATTTTAAGAAAACAAGAGCAGCCATTCGGAGCACCGGAATATCTTTAGTTAACAAGAACAGCCCGTTGGAGCACCGGAATATTTTTTAGTAAACAAGGGAGCCTTTAGGAGCACCGGAATATCTTAGTAAACAAGAACAGCCCTACGGAGCATCGGAATATTTTTATTAAAAAAAGAACAGCATTTCGGGGCACCGGAATATTTTTTCAGTAAACAAGAATAGCCTGTCGGAGCATCGGAATATTTCTGAGCATTTTAAACACGTTATGTATGTCCCATTCTATAAATAGAACGTGGGATCACACAGTTGCTTAGAAATATCAAAGTGCTCCTAAAGGTGGAAAGCTAGACTAAGATTTTTAGATACCGTATTTTTTAATGATACTTCGTAGACACCGTAGACTCATTTACAGACGAAGATTTACTCGTGGCGGACAAAAAAATTGTCCACGCATTCTTCCGTTGTAGGATCTCACATGTGATGAGGCTGATCCCGACCAGACTCAATATAAAGGTCAATTTACCTACCGTTATAAACTCATGTATAAGTCCGGAGGAGTCTGCGCAGAACCTAGCCTAATTGACGAGTCCCACATGAGTCCTTATTTCGCCATAAACGATGAGTTCAGTATTTACAAAGTGTCCTGAACCTTTTAGCAAGATCATAACGATCAAGCTACTACTGAAACTAAAAGACTGCATTCCCAATATGTATACTTGATACGACCCCGATGCCTTCGGCAGTAAACTCCATCCTTCAGTATTCTTTAACAAAAGTGAGACAAATCCGACCTGGTAGGAGAGTAGAGATCTCTTTATCCAAAATTCAAGGCTCAACTTGCTATAACTGCGTCAGAGGGGAAAGAAAACCCTTCGACGTATGTAAACAAACCATATATGGATACTAACCTATTTGAAGTGTTTGCAGCGACTCAGATGTTTTCCTGCAATTGCTATCACATGTATGTGATCAATGCATATCAGGGAATGGGGATTTTTTTCCAATCTTCGGTACATTATTTGTTCAGAGGTGTTAGGAACAATACCAGTTATGAAGCCTTCCCCAATGAAGGTGGAATGTTAGTAAAGATTTCTTTGACCTTATTAAATAATTAAAAGTGCATTAACATTTAACATACTAGTAATTTATTAATCATTCAATATCAGTTGTATCATTGTTATCAGTATGTGATGCATTAAAGTCATTTATTTAATCTATCAGAGTTGGTTGTGTTTATTTCCTTTGCTCTGCTGTAATGACAATGCTTTCCCCACTATCCACACATACCCGGCGTCCGTCATCTTCGCAGTTGCTGCCCCTGCCGGTGGCATGGGCTCGGCAATATACAGTAGCTCGACTGGGGTTAGTGTTCTCTTAGGGTTAAAGTCAGTATCTTCAAAAAGCGACTAGATACATGTAGTTGGTCCTGTTAACCGAGATTAACAGAGCGACGAAATACATGTAGCTGGTCCTGTTTACTTGGACTTAATGCTCTTTCTACCATCATTTGCTAGATCTGTTTGTCTAAAGCGCAAGAATACGGGACCCACTATATGCATCTTGTCCACTCAGATATTTTAGTAATGTCTGCCAGTGCTACAGCCAACTAAGATCAGAAGGAGAAGGTATAAAGAGCCTTCAGTAACTGAGAGGACTAGATACATGTATTGTTCTCTACATGTACTGTACACATGTATTACGTTGTCATAAAATGAAACATATATTATCATTTTACTTTATTTTTCTTTTTCATTTCAGTGGTTTGTTTTAAACAACTGAATTTATAAAGCAGAGTGGTTTTTCCTCGTTGCTTGTTAAAAATTCAAGACAATTATATCATTTTTGCTATGTTAATATCTTATTTGACCTTAGTTATATTTTTATATTTTAATTGATAATAGTCTTCTAAAACGCCCCATCAATATTTATTAAATACTTAGACCTCATATTGACTGAATATTAACATAATTGAGCAATAAAAGGAATCACGGTCTCTTGCAAAGGAAAACAAGTTAAATTTAGTATCACAAAATTACACAGTGTGATTATAATGTAGAAGATAAATTTTTACTTCATCTTTACAATCTTTAAAAGTTTTCCACTAGGCTAATATACTAGTAGCAACACCGATATTACAAGTAGAAATAAATATGTTTTTCTAGAGAATAATGTCAGTGTAGCTATTACTTATATAAAATAAAAGGATTAACCCACAATTTCTTTTTAAATGGCTATCACAATACAGGACCATTGATATCGTTGATTAAATTTGTTGTTGGTTCTCGATTTTTCTGGGTTTTTTGGACTTTGACTTGTTTATTGTCAATTTGATAGTTTCTTGGTAGTCTGTACTTTATTGTTACCTTCATTGCTATCAATAATTTGAAAAAAGTTGTTGGTTACTCTTTGGTAGCTCAGACACGAGATGTAGTTCAAAGTCGATTACGCTTTGTAGTGCAACGACGCATAAAATATTATATGTATTTTTAAGGTATTTTAACCTACTTTAATTTTATCATGTATGACTGCGTTTATAAATTAATAAAGCAATTTATTCTGCAGGATGGTCATTATAGATGGGAGATAGAAGGAGCTGCCGTACTTTAAATCTTCATTTTAATTTATTACATGGTGACCGTAAAGATCCGGGCCATTATTCCACAATTAATCTTCACCTTTTATTTATCAGGTTACAAACTTGTTGCAATCTGTTGTGCAGTTCTAGTTGACACTGAACATCAAATCTCAATTTGATGAAACTTAATAATGTTTGATTGGATATTTGCCTAACATCTAGTTAGCAATATTTAAGTTATATATACAGGACAAAACATGTAAAGGGTCATTAATGGTTACAGGGATGTTCGGAAGCAAAATGTTAACTGACGTTGAAAAGTATAGACTATCGGGTAGATACGACAGATTTTTTGTAGAGAATACTATGAACCTTCTTTTTCAAAATCTAAAAAGATGTATGTATCATGTATGAGGATTATCACTCTCTAAAAACTATTTTCCGCTTCTAGTCTTCCTGAATTATGACATGACAATCCACACTTAGGTATCCCTTATCCATTACCTTAGGACGCGCTTGGAAGCATTAAGGGTTCAGCACAGGCAACCATCACATCGTGGTACAAGATCGTAGTAACACAACTGCTATTAGTTTCAATATAATCATATTTATGAGGTAATAATACACTACAGTCTTTAATAGGATACACAAATCTTCAGTTGTATTTGCAAAATATCACATTTCTATTCAGGAGATATGGCTTTCAATTGCAACTTTTTAATCTTGCACGAAACAGTCAATTTTGTGCTTTTTGGATTTTCAAATCTAAATATTCTGGATAAGCATTGGATATAAATAAATTAGATATTTTATAAGTTATTTATGTAATTTATTTGGTACAGTGTATTGTTGGTTTTTAACAGTACGCCATCGAAGAGAAATAGACATCAAAGTTATAACAACGAACAGGACACTAAGGGTTAGGGTTAGATATATAAAAATGTATTTACATTTGCTGTGGTGTCTACTTTTGTAAATATACCAAAATATACAAAAGACTTAAATTATGCCGTTAATCCGACAAAGCACAAAACTAAAATCGAATTATAATGGCTGTCAAATTCGGCCTATGTAATATTGACACCTATTTTAATCGACCCGACTTTCCGTTTTGCTACCTAAGGTTGTTGTTTTTCTTAGGTACGCCGGCGTTTTTCCCAATAAAAATAGGACACCATGACATAGCTGAAAAATTGCTGAAAATGGCGTTATACATCATTCAAAACAACCAAAGAAACTAAAACTTTATCCTGAAGCAAGCTTAAAGAATCTACATCTTGCAGATAAACAATCCTTTCAGGACAGCCAATTTAGATAGTGACTATTTCTATAGGATTTAAAATATTTAAAATTGTGTAGACATGTGTCATATAGCGTTTCAGAGAATTTTGTTGACATGTGTCATATAGCGTTTCAGAGATGATAGAAAATGTCAATACTACCATAATACGCGAGGCCATTATTGAACATGACAACAATAAAAAACAATAATTGACACAATTTAGACTACTTTAAGGTAGCTGACCACACCTACCTTGTCATTATAAAGGAACGAAATAAATACAGCTATAAAATAATACAATGTTATGCTTAGTATTAATGCTCAAATTTAAAAATAACAGATTATAATTGATATTGATTCTTTTAATTTGAAGCTTTGTATGTCTATATCTTAACAGTACGTTATGGGCGAGAACGATATTAAAGAAGCTGTCGAAGCTTATAAGAACAACGAACTAAACCTGTTTTATATTGTAAAAAAAGAGAAACATATATTAGCCATTTTACTTTACTTTTCTCTTTCATCTCCCCTTTTCTAATTGATCACCTTAATTTATAAAGCAGGGTGGTCTTTCCTAATTTAATGACAGTCATATCATTCGTACTTTAAATATCCGACTACACTGAAGAGACGTTTTAATAGGAAATATTTGTATTTATTAAACAGTTAGATATCAGATTTGACTTCACATTAACATAATATACCAACATAATAAAACATGGTCTGTTGCAAGTGAATACAATTTTAATTCAGTCTCATATACATTAAACTTTATATGATGATTTTGCAGACGATAACTTTTCACTTACATTTTTCAAAATTTCATGTTTTCAAATAGGTTATTGGTTTTACTTTACCCCCATAAAAAGAAAATTGACATTAAATGGCTAGGTGCCATGTTTTTCGTTCTCGAGTTTTTAAGACCTTAAATACAATTTTCCACCTATGCGTCAAGAACGAGTGGGCGTGTATGGGACCACATTTTGAGTCAGTGGTAAAATGGTTTTAAATCAAATAAATTTGTTACATTTCTGATAATTAATGTTTAGTGCTACTGATTTTATGTTTGTACTTCTTTTCATCTGAGTAAAATTTGTAGTTTTAGGCGCAATGAATGAGATAAAAGTCGAAATGGGAATTTTTGCAATTAGCTTGCGTTTCTACACCATACGTAGACTGATTTTAATCTGTATACAGACTTATCATTGTGGAATTATATTATTGTACGATACTGTCCCCAGATGTTTGGCAAATATCCAGTTCACCAAAACGCTTATATATAATATTTGTCATTTCTAGAAACATATTATTATTGTTATATTATCTCCACTATATTATTGCGATATTTTTTGTTATATGTAGTAAAGACACTTTGCACTATGGACGCATGAGAATATGAGAAACTACGTTTTCGCAGATAACACTTTTACACCGAAGTATTTTTCTTTAACGAGTCATTCCTTCTTTTACAATTACGCTTGGGGAAGATACACTTTAAAGCCGTATATGATGTTGCGGTAAAAGATTTCCAACATAGTAGGAATTGGATCCTGATACTTAGTTACGTGTTGCAAAAATAATGACTATTAATAATAGTTATTTACCCTTCTTTAATGCGAATCAATTGTGTACCATTGAATTTCATGAACCAGATGTGATAAAGAATTTGGACATCATTGACCTTGGCCTTGAATAGGTCACAAGGACAAAAAATGAATTATTCTTGAACTTCTAGTTGTAGGTAGCAATCAAGTGTGCGCAATTCATGATACACGGTATCACACTAAATAGCGACTTACCATTGATATAACCATTAAATAGCGCATAAATATATAAAGATTTGGTTATTCAATCTCGTAGCTTTCTTGTATCGGCAATTGAACTTTTAAGATTTCACAACTTCTTGTCTATAACACGATTACGTACAAGACCATATTAATTAAATCTGATTAAAGGACATCATATTTCCGGCAGCTTAACTAAGGTAAAATCCCCTAAACATTGTATGACAATAGGCATTTGTGACCTCTTCTGTGATTGCCTGTACTGTCTGCATCCTGTTTTGATCTGTGTTATCTTAAATCTTAAGACCGTTTTAACATTTATTTTCAGGGCCTCGGTGGCCGGGAGGTTAAGAGAGTTTGTCTACTACTAATCACGCGGTCTTTCAACACTGCGGTTGTGGTTCGAGTCGCGCTGTGGGCAAGGCGTACTTCAGTTCAATCTTAATTGACAGGAATTGCCAGTTTTCCTAAAGGTCTGGGGATTTTTCTGGATACTCCGCCTTCCTTCCCAATAGAAACTGAAATTATTGTAAAATTGCTGAAAATGGCGTTAAAAATTATTCTAACAAACAATCAAAGAGTAGTTATTTTCATAGATTCGGTGTCTTGATGCCTTCAAATTAAGGTTTTTTTTAAATCATAGACGTTAAAATTGTCCAATTCATCAAGTAAGACCAATCTAATTTCAAGCAAACTTGTTGCACACTATTTATGAAAAGTAATTATTCCAAGTACAAGGATTTATTTTAAATTTTGGCCATATTTACTATATAATGAAACTTGTTTCAGATAATGCGACTTCAACACACATGGGGCTGTAACAGCAGGGCATTTTTGATACTTTAAAAAAAATTTTAACGGTGGCAAAAAATGTGATTAGTAAAGTCATTCAGATGCTGATACTTATGTGCATGTATCTGTTTGAAACGCATTTTTTCTTCAACTCAAACCCTAAGACTGATATTTATAACTTATCAGACTGGAAAAGTTACTATCAAAGACTTTTTTTACTTGTTCTATGCATGGGTGAGGTATCGTTTGGTATGAAAATGAATCTGATATTTTTATAAAGAGGACTAGAAGTTGGAGTCAGATAGTGAGGGTAGAAATAGCCAACAGTAAATTAAGTGAACAGGATGCATTTAGTGAATTAGATACATGTAGTCGTCTTCAATGCCAGTACTGTACACATCCTGACAGTAAATCCCATACATTTTTTTTAGTTCTTACGCGATGGTCGGGAAAGATCCCAAGATAGGCCAATATTCCACATCAATCTCCTTTTTTACTTGTTACACGAAAAACGTTTCTTGGACAAAATTTGTTACTTTTGTGTTTTTAATTGACACTTGATATGAAAAGTTATTTTGACAAACATTCGCAATAGACCAGATAAATTAATACGTGTAGTTTAAAATTATTTATTAGATTTTTGCTTAACATCTATTTAGCAATATCTAAGCTATATTCAGTACAAAAACAATACATTAATGGTAATAGGGATAGATTACTGAAACCAAGGGTTTATTGACGCTGGAAAAAGTTTGAAATATTTGTTAGAGAAGAACTAATCTAGTTAAATGATACCATGAACCTTTATTGTTCATAATCTTTAAAAGGGGCCTTTATTAATTTTTTCAAACACTATTGTCCGGTCAGTCTTTCAATATTACCACCTGACCAGCCATACTGAAATGGTCATCTTATCCGTATTAAGATATCGTTATCTCGAGAAAACGATACTGTTATCTCGAGAACACGATATTGTTATTTCGGGAAAACGATATTTTTATCTCGAGAAAACGATATTGTTATGTCGTTTTCTCGAGATAACAATATTTTTATGTCGAGATGACGATATAACAATATCGTTTTCTCGAGATAACGATACACATGTTTTATCGAAATCAGGATAAAATATATATCTTTATATCGAGATAACGATATAACAATATCGTTTTCTCGAGATAACGATACACTTGTTATATCAAGATCACGATATAACACTACCGTTTTCTAGAGCTACAATACTTTGTTTTATCGAGATCTCGATATAACAATTTCGTTTTCTCGAGGTAACGATATCTTTATATTGAGATCACGATATTACAGTGTTGTTTTCGCGAGATAACGATAGATTGTTTTATCGTGATCTCGATATAGCAATTTTGTTTTATCGAGATAACAAATTAAAAACAAACTCTTCTTATTTTTCATGTCTCTTTACGACTTCCGTACAAGAGCAATGAAATAGTATGTCATCAATGATATATAAAAGTTATACAAAGTTTTATTTAATGTCGCCTTGGACATAAGCTCTCTCATCAGCTTTTTAACAGAACACGTCCATATATATGTATTTGTATTTTATATATGCGCTTAAATTAAATAGATAATAAAATGTATAATTAGATAATAAATACTATATTTAGAGTAACGGTTTTTTTTATAAATTTATGACACATATATGAAAACATTGTCTTCGAACACAGTTTTGCTACGATGTAATTCAAGAAATACATGTATCTGCATCTTTCCAGCAACCACTTTTCATGTGTTACTGCTCATATGACATAGTTACTTCGAATGCAGAGTTATTATCAAATGATATCAAGTTGTTGTACAACATGAACTTCAATATAATCACTTTGTAGGAACATGTTATTATCTTTAAACTGTACTCATCGCAATTAAAAATATAACAATTAACGTCTCTCTTATCAAATATCCCTTTCCGCCCCGGTAGAAACACTAAATGACACATTTACAATCGCTTGAATAAAGAACCAATTTTAATACGAACCAGCAATCACTAAATAAAGTTACTTTTCCGTATTTTAGACGAACTTCATTATAATGCACAATCCAGTTCGTGTTTAAATTTTTAATTAATAATATAATTTAAGAAACGTTTAATTGGAATACAGAATGTATTGGCATTATGTCCTTGAAAAGCCTTAGTGCCGTGAAGATGTACACCAATATTATGCAGAAAACAAATAAGTCCTTCTTTTTATAGTTACAAACGCGTTATTGGACCTAATAAAAAGGACTGAAATGGGTAGAATCCTCCTTTCTTGTCGAACAGCTGTGTGCGTGCGTGCGTGTGTGCGTACGTACGTGCGTTTTTGGTGGGTAATTGTGCATGTTTGTTTGTGTGTGTGTCAAAATTTGTGTGTAGGTTTGTTATTATGTGTATGTTTGTGTTTCGATTTCTCTGTGTGTATGTGTGTGTCTACGTGACTGTGCGTGTGTGTGTATGTGTTTTTGTGTGTTTTCGTAAACGTGTGTGTGTTTGTGTGTGTTGGGAGGGGTGGTGAGGGTGTGTGTGTGCGTGTGTGTGTGATTTTGTATGTGTTTGTGAGGTCGCTTCCACAATGTTCTCCGGCTTCATCCTCGTGTGTGTAGACGCTTACCTTAAAGATAGATGTTATTGTCGTATGACTTCTATCCCGTTTTTACTGCAGCTATATTCCAAGTTAGTTTTGTGATTTCGGCGATTGACGGCAGCTTTCAGTCCTATTGCTCGTAATGTACCAAACAACAACTTCAGTTTATTTATACAAAACTCTAACATAATATTCATCTTCTTTACGTTTTTAAAGCTTTAGACATTGCGAAACTAACGGGAAACATTCTTAATTGAAGAAATTCTTTTTTTTTCGTCTTTGGAGATCCACGCGGGAAATGCTTTGTTGACAATTTATCCGAATATGAATATTTTGAACTAATTTTATCATGAACGTGCTAATTTCAACAACCATTTCGTAGTAAGAACCCAGTAATACTCATGTACTGATCAAAGATTGAACACGTCATTTAGTTTCGGGTTTCTCAATGTTTTTCATGTAGTAAACATAATTAATAAGAGACACCAGTGTCAAATAATACACAAAGCACAGCGGGTTTTTAAAAACGGCAATAACTATTATCACGTATCAATAACTTATACGTTGCAGGGAAGGTAACTACCTGGTATAGATACATGTATTGTCTCCCCTCTGTTTGCACTGAAGACAACCATAGCCAGTATGTGATAGTAGAAAGAGCCTATGAAAACCGAGTCGTCTAGATCCATGTAGTTGGACCTGTCTACCTTTATTGTAGACATCCAGAGGCAGAAGTGATGATAGAAAAGCCTGCTGTAAAAAAGCACTAAATACATGTGGTTAGTCCTGTCTACATATATCATTCACAACCAGTCAGTAAGTGATGGTAGAAATAGTCTATAATAACTGACTGGAATAGATACATGTAGTGTTTTTCCACACCAGTACTGTTGACCATTAGATCTACTAAGTAATGGTGGAAAGAGCCTCTAGCACTGAGTGGACAAGAAACGTCAAGTTGATCATGTCTACCATTCATATAGACAACCAAAGTCAGTAAGTAATGGTCACAAGAGCGTATAGTAACTGAGTGGAATAGGTACAGGAAATGGTCTCTTCCTATTATGCTCTCCGCCTGTCAGTAAGTAATGGCAAACGTAGACTAGATACATGTGGATGATACCATCTACCTGTACTGTAGACAAACATTATCAGTAAAGGTGATAGAACGAGCTTATAGTAACTGAGTGGAGTAGATACATGTAGTCCTGTCTACCTGTAACTGTAGACAACTAGTAAGTTAGTAAGTGATGGATTACCTTTAAATTGTCTCAAATGAACAAAATTAAATTTCTTCTTTTTCATAGTAAGGTTATTTAGAATATTGTATGAGATTACATTTGTTATTTTAACGCAGATTATTTGAAGTCTTGGAATCTGTCACGTTCAAAAATTAGTCTGCATCGTTTTAATATTATCTATTGATTTTGTATTCATTTCAGGACATAGAAAGAGAGACACATAAAAGACAAAAACGCATTTTAAATTCAGCAACTATAATTGACAAAGCGAAATTATTTTTTTAAGAAATTATGAAAGAAAATTAAACATCTAGAATTTAAACAACTTTAATTGTCTTCTTCTTATATATGTACGTTTTTTTTGTTGTTTGTTTTTTTGGTCGTTTTTTTTTGGGGGGGGGGTTGTCTTGTTATTATAAACATGCAAATATGTTGCGAGTAGCATTAAATAACGCTCAAACTCAAAAACAATATTATAAACATGTGGCACAAATAAATCCTCATCTTATGTGTGTGTCGTAATAATTAAACAACCAGGGTCGTTTCACAAGTGGCATGTAATGCTCAATGAAGGCACTGTTTAACTTGTCATTTTTTAATATATTTGCCGAACTCATCGTAAATTACTTGCCTATCTAGTGTCCATTTGATCATATGAAGCTAAATAACTACGATTATATTACGTGATATGTTAAAATGGAACTATTTTCCTGTTTTATAAAAACATATTTATGACATAAAAAAAACTATTGTATTAATCTTTATGTTAAAAACTAATTTTGCACTTCAATCAGTAAGATTGCCGAACTCAACAGTTTCTTACATTGGTTTGACCTATTTTGTGCAACTATTAAATGTTCACAGCTGAATCGCGCTCTAATAACTTTATTTCAAACAGTTTTAAATCAGGTATATCTGTTTTACGCTTAAAGGAGTTTGAATATGATAACAAAATGTATACATTGCAATTATATAATTAAATGTAATTCCAACCTATTATTGCAAGTTTTTGCAAGTTCAATAAGACAAACAAGATGTACAAATCGTTATTTTAGGTATTCGACTGTTTGTGTAGTTAAACAATTTATGACTTTTGTCATCATGCTACAAATATCCATATGCATTTAATCTCTGTAACAGAATTTTTGATTAACTGCTAGAAAGCTATAAAACAGCAATATTCAGCAAGAGGGACAAGTTAATAATCCTTAAGGCAACCAATAGAAGAGTATGTCACATTGGGTAGGTATTTTAGCCTGTTGCTGTGGCTATAATTATTCTACTCTTTTTGGAAATCTACAAGACGAGTCTTTATCGCACACGAAACGTAGCCCTCTCCAAACAGTTAACCCAGATGATTCCCTCCCGGGCCCAGACTTTCTGTATTATGAATAAACAACGCACGACGAAGGCGATATGCGACAACCCGTTAGGCAACTGTGTTTGTCAAGCATTGGAAATCTTTTGTGTTGAGTTCATTGGCACTTTTTAGGCTTTCTATGTAATTATAAAAGTACATTACCTAAACATCCATCTTGGAGAATTTGAAACTTTTGTTGATAAATCCATTTTAAAGCAGGTCACAAAATATTCCAAATAATAAATATACTACCAATCGAAACTAGAAATATTTTTTATCAAGAACAATACGATCCTTATTATATGTACACTATGAGACGTTGTAAGTGCAAAAAATATCATCATCAATCAGTGTGATTACAGCGTTATTGGAATAATTTTCATTGGTTGTTTTATTTCCATTTTTCTAAATTGGTTAAGCTGAAACAAAAGCAAAAGTAACGAGTATATTATACTACAACTATTATAATAAGATTGATTGATTGAATACATGCTTTAAGTCCTGACAGCGCAGTTCAACTATATTGATAACAGCAACAAGTTTACAACTATTACATTTAACAGAAACAGAAGTAGCAATCGTGACTAAAATGTTGACTGCTACTGGAATAGTATGGAGAACGGCTACAATATGCCAAGTCTTCTTCACAATCTACATAATGGATCGCCATTTTGAAAGGTTCATAACATTCTTAACATTCGTTAAGGATATTTGCACTATAACCGGACAACCCATATTGGGGATTTCTCTATTCACCACATTGGGACTAGCTAGGTAGTTCTGTGGGTGGAGCGTAGAGAAACCTTTTAATATCGCACAATGAGATGATTTATGGATGTAGCATTTTAGCTATTATGTTTGCATACTTCTTTAGACAAAAGTCAATACTGCATAAAAACAAATATATCGGTAATAAAATCTTAAACATACCAGACATTCGACAAAGGTGAGAACAAAACCGCCTTCTTTGCGTCGGTCTTGTATCTATATTTTTGTCATGTTTATTTAACACTATGAACTATTATGTGAACTGGCAATAATTCAAAAAAAAACATTGTCTACTTTAAGGTCAGTGACCACCACAAAATCACATTACGCAGCTGTCCTAACAATATGGTCAGCTGCCGTTCGTTCTGTATGACCTGACAATGCAGACAGAAAAGGTCCCTTATCCGTCACCTAGGGAAGCTCTGGTCAGATGTGTGGGTCAAGCACTTGGAACCATCGCATTGTGGTTCAAGATCGTAGTAAAATTTGTTTTTTCGATTTTCGCAAAATATAATTGATATTGAATAGCAACGCATTTAGTAAAGATATTAAGCTATTCAATGTAGTGCTTTTCTATTTCTTCATCTGAATAGTACAGAATAAGACTGTATATAAGCGAACTGTTCACAGATAAAAATCATCAATAATGTTGTTTTTTTATTCTTACAAGTAAATAGTAGAAATACCATTGCATAGAAACGAAACTAATACAGCTATTGATGTGTTTTATATTGGGATTTTCTTTGATTCTTATATATTATACCGCCACTGACTGGCTGGTGATCTATAGTACAGGTGAATCAGACCACCTACATCTATCTAGTCCACTTAGTTACTATAGGCATAAGTAATTTGGTGGCCTACAGTACAGACAGAACGGACAAGCTACATGCTCGCTATACTTTCTTTCTCAAACGTACTAGGGGCCTCGGTGGCACAGTGGTTAAGGTAGTTCGTCTACTATTGATCACGTTGTCTGTCAACACTGAGATTGCGGGTTCGATTCTCACTGCAGGCGGTGTGTACTCGACTCCAATCTTAATTGACAAGGATTGCAGTTTTCCTACCACAAGTCGGGGGTTTTCTCCGGGTACTCCGATCCCAATAAAAACTGGACGCCATGATATAGCTGAAAAATTTGCTGAAAGTGGCGTTAAACATCATCAAATAAACAAATCAAACGTACTTGCTCTGTTGGTCTTCCAGTACTAAATACATGTATTTGGACCTGTCTACCTGTATTGAGAAAGGTGGCAGAAATAGCCTATTATAGCTTAATAAGACTAGATACATGTAGTGGTTACCTCTGCCTGTACTGTAGATCACCATCCGTGGTACGTAATGGTGGGAAATAACCTATAACACTGAACGAACAGTAAGTGATGGCGTAAATGAAATAGATGCATGAAGATGATGCTTTCTATCTGCATTGTAGACGGCCAGTGCCTTTAAGTGGTGGTAGAAAGAGCCTTTAGTAACTGATTGAACTGGATACATTTTGTTGGTTCCGTCTACCTTTACTGTAGATTCGGTAAGTAATGGTACACCTATAGTTTGTCTCAAATGAAAACATGCCATGAAAGTGATTTTTAATTTTGTTTTTTTCATAATAAGGTTAATTTGAATATTCGTAGCAAAGCTTCTTATATTCAAAATAAAGATATATATGTTTAATAGTTAATAATATATTTACCGAATGTTAAACTAAGCCGAATTTTCGTATTCAAGAAATATACAGTCAACATATTATATGGGGTGAGATTACATTTGCAATTTAAATGCAGTTTATTAAAACGAAAATTAGAAGCTAGCTGGTACAAAAAATAGTTTTAAGTTAATTAACTATAAATGACAAAACGACGTTATTCATTGTAAGATATTATAAAAGAAAATAAAACGTCTAGAAGTTTAACGTTGTTTGTTTGTTCGTTTTGTTTTTTTTTCCTATTGTTTTTGTTGTTTTTTGGGGTTTTTTGTATTATTTTTCTTCTTTTTTTTTCTGGTTTATTTTGTATTCTTTGTTTTCATAAACATGCAAAACATGGAAATATGCTGAATGTAGCGTTAAACAACGTTAACACAAACAAATAAACAATATTATAAATATGTGGCAAAGATAATTTATCCTTATTTGTGTATTAAATTAGGTACCAGTGTCGCTTCACAAGTTGGTATACAATTCTGAGTTAAGCCACTTTTTTACGCCTGCCGTGTTTAATGTAATTGCCGAACCTATCGTAAACTGCTTGCCAAACTAGTGCTCATTCTATCATATTAAGCTACATTACTACGATTATATTATGTGATATGTTAAATGGAACTGTTTTCCTATTTTTAGGGAAACTCGTTTATGCCTTTCAACATGTATTATATTTATTGCTATGTTAAATACTAGTACCATAAATTTGAAACTGCTATCAGTAATGTAATATTGCCGAACTCAAAAGTGTCCTACTTTTGATTTGACTTATTTTGTGCAACCTTCAGATGTTTACAACTGAATCGCGCTTCATTAACTTTATTACAAACAGTTTTATTTTAACAATCTATGAACTATATATAGAATGGAATGTTACGCTCATAATCTTTACAAAATCAAAACAGATGTTTGTCAGACAAAATTTTCCACAGTGGGTTTGTTGTCCTGCTTGTAGGTTTCAAGTTTTATAAGTCTCTCTTCGTGGTCCCAATAGTAGGTATTAACACTTACATCACAAAATCAGCACAAAGTCGTTGGGATCCAAATTAAAGTTAAAACAGGTTATTATTAAACCCTAATTTATATGTTAATTTAGTTAATAGCATGGAAGCGTAATACAACAGTTCTGACTTTTTACTGCTTTTACTTTTAAATCTTCAATCTCCAATATGGCCAAGAAGATATACAAATTGTAATGATGAAGCTTAAAAAGCAGAAATATCTACGTGAAATGAGAAATATGTCACCGAAGAACAAACCATTCAGCGTAAATATTTCGTTTTCTTTACTAGTATTTCGAATTCTTTGTTGAAATCCCTTTGACTAAGTGTTGTTTTTACCATTTGTTGAATTTACCTTTTGATGACATTATGTTATTGTGATACAAACATTTATTTATATGTATTTGATATCCGTAACATCGAATGCTGTATAAACTTTCAGAACGCTATATAAAAGCAATATTCAGAAAATCAGGCCAGATTAGGTTGGGTAGAGGATTTAGCCTGTTGTTGGCCTTTAATGATGTTGATCTTTTTAAAAATCGACCCTGACCCTGTCTGTAAGCCTAACCTTTATGATTTTTTAAGTCGTATTCGATTTTATTTCCTATGCAACATGTAATGTTGAACAGATGTCAGTAAATTATATATCACAACTTTTACTGATAGTGTTTAAGTTTTCCTTTAATTTGATTTTACATTAACCATGGACTGTTCTATTTGTATCTCAAAAGAAAGCTTAAGATTTTATATCACAGTTCCCACAATGTGTGATGTGTTTTTGAGAATGGAATCGAGTGCAATGTATCATGTAACTGAAGGATTTAACAACATATGAAACACAAAAAAGCTATCAAAAAGACAAAACACAAATCATGGTCCACAAAACCGGCGAACTCAAAACCGAGCTACCAAATATGCGCTACAAAACTTGACTTGGTAAAATCATTTAAAAAACAGGTGTTATTGAAGGCCAAAACTCCCACTGTGTTAATACAAAAAGTTATGTAATAAGGGTGTCCAAGGATCAATATCGCAATTGCTATGTAAGGAACACTAAATTTTGGAATTCTATCTGCAGTGTTATCTTCACACGAATAGAATATGTATGAACACATATTTGGTATCTATATTAAAACTCAAGAAACCTTTATTGAAGATTAAAGATGCGACGAGACATTTTTATCCTTGTACATAGGCCTATGTCTATGTCAATGTCTATAAGCACGTAACAAACATGTATACTTACTGAACGTTATTACATTTAGTTAGGTTGCAATGGCATTCAACATTATCTATATATTTTTGCAATTCTATCCTTAAAACAAGAGATCGCCTCATATGAAATTTGTCTTAGGTTCAAGATATTAGTTTGTTTGTATTGATCAATCAATAAATTGATAAATCATATGGGTGTACACATAATGCACCCTTTAAACTTATCAAACAATGTAAGACGCAATGTTTGACAAGTTGTAAAAGTTTCCCCCCCCCTTTTTTTGTTATTACCACTTTCAGACTTTGTATGTTATTATAAAAGTACATTACCTTAACATGCATCTTGAACAATTTGAATTCTGTGTTAATAAATCCATTATAAAACAGGTCACACAATTTTCCAAATCAAAATAAACTACTAATCCAAAACTAGAAACATTGTTTTCAAGAACAATACGATCCTCATTATATGTACACTATGATACGTGTCAGTGTTAAGTATTAAAAAAACGATCCAATCATTGTAATTACAGCGTTGTTCGAAAATTTTCTTCTATAATGTATTTCCATTTTCTTAACTGGTTAAGCTGAAAACAAAAACAAAAGCAATAATTTGTATATGATAATACGAATATTATAAATGCATCCAGATCTGAATTTACAATACAACTTCTATTGATTTGCATGTAAGATTGATTGATGACTATGTGGTTAATGTCCAGACAGCGATGTTTCAGCTATATCCATGCGACAAAAAGTTAACAACGAATAACTCAACTAAAACAGAAGTCGGAAATCTTAACTAAAATGTTGATTGCTTCTGTAATAATATGGGCAAATATCTAGAGGAGGATATTTCAAAACATAATGCGTATTTCAAACAAGTAAATACAAAAATATCTTTAAAGAACAATGATAATAAGGAACGGACAATAAATATAAGTATCTAACATTTATCACACACAGGTGTTAAAATTAGAGGCAGGCACTGCTTACTCTTTCTTAGCAACTGAGTGCACCAATGGTTTTTATTCGGTTCGGGTTACTCTCTTTCTGTTTTTGTGTTTTTGGATTTTGTGTTGCGTTTGTTTATATCCGAATTTGTCCTTTAACTTTGGATGGTGTTGTTCGGTTTGTTGTTTTCTTTGCTATGTTTCTTTTTTCTAATACTAATGTCTGAAAGACCTAATTTACCAAACTATATCAATTCTTATATGTTTATACCTAACACAATTTCTGGATGTAGTGAATCATTATTTGACCCACTACTAACAATATCTATGAGAAAACAAGTCTGCAGACAGCAAAGTAGCGACGAAAGCAGTAACACAATTTTAGCTTCCACGGGGATGTGGGTGGTAAGGTAAAGGCGATGATAATTTTGCTAGCGGCTACAACGACTCTACGTTTTGTTTCAAAACGACAGACCAGGTCGTTAAGCACGCTAGCTTACCTACTGACAACTGTCACCAGATCATTAGACATTCCAGCTTACTTACATTGTGACAACTGTCACTGGATAACTGGATCTTCTGGCTGACCCAATGAGAATAGCCGATCTATTGACAGATGACAGAAGGTAAGCTATCATATATCTTAATCAACTGACAGTTGTCAGAAGCTAAGCTATCATGTTTATTGATCTAGTCACATCTGTCATTCTGTAAGCTGGCATGTCTTATGATCCAATGACTGTAGTACGCTGGTAT
The DNA here is from genome assembly GCA_944474755.1 of Limnoperna fortunei. Lineage (NCBI taxonomy): Eukaryota > Metazoa > Mollusca > Bivalvia > Mytilida > Modiolidae > Limnoperna > Limnoperna fortunei. The sequence goes on from OX104120.1 coordinate 1,234,888, forward strand.
GCTAGCATTTGGAATGATATAGATACAGTTATTTGTATGTATGCAAGCATGTCCATTGATTCAATGAAAATTACTAGTAAGTACATTAGCATGTCTTATGATCTAGGGACCGTTGTCAATTGGTAAGCTTATTGTCCTTACGCTATGTAGAGCAACAACGCTGAAAATATTATATGTATTTATAAAGGCTTTTCTATCTACTTACATTTTATTAGGTATGACTTCGTTCATAAATTAATAACTGAATTTGTTCAGCAGGATGGCTTTTACAGATTGTAGATAGAAGGATCAGCCGTACTTTGAATCTTCATTTTAATTTTCATTTTAAAGGTCCGGACTTTTTTTTTGCCATTTGTCCACATTAATCTCCGTTCTGTAATTGTCGCGTAGCAACAAGTACATTGCACAACACATTGTTGACATCTGCTGTACAATTGTTGTTGACATTGAACAATAATTCTATTCATACTGTAATTTATTTATATTAAGTGTTTCGATTGGATAAAAACACTTAATGGCGTCATCTCAGATAATTTTTACATAGATATTTCCTCTGAGCGGACTACTTTCAGTATTCAATGTAAACAAGATTGCGTCCTCCTAGCGTATCGTCAGGGAGAGGGGACAATGTATTCTCTGCCACAATTATTTCGAACTAAATCGACTGAGAATTCTAATAAAATATAATATATAAACAATTTAGTGTTTAATTTTGTTTTTTTACTATTAATATCTACAGAACCGCGATTCCTTTGGTACTATGTTTTGCATATCCCTACGCTTTCCGGCCCAGGTACGTTTTAAGGTCTAGATGGGTTTCGGTAACTGTTTTAGCTGTTTTAAAAATCGCAACGATTATTTCAAAGAATTATAAGGATTAAACACTGGGTTTTAGGAAATTATCAATGTGTAAACTCCGGCGACCCTCACAAACGACATAAAGTCCTTCAGACTTTATTTATTTTGTGAGTGAGTCGCCGGAGTTTACACATTGATAATTTCCTAAAACCCAGTGTTTAATCCTATATCAAATGTCAATTTGACGAAAATTAACAGTAGAAATGCTGAATTAAATAGTGTAAAATGTTTGCTTCGATATTTGACTAACATCTTATTAGCAATATTTAAGATATATATGAGGACAAACACATGTAAACAGTTATAAATTGGTATAGTGATGTTTTGGAAACAAATGTTGACTGCCGCTTAAAAAGTATGGGATACCGCGAAGAGATGAACTAAGATATTTTGTAGAGAAACTGAACCTTCTTTTCTGAAATCTAAAAAAGGGGTCTTTATCATGTATGGGGACGGGCACTCTCGAAACACTATGGTCCGCTGTCAGTCAGTCTTCTGTATTATGATCTTACTATCTGGCACTGTCCAAACACTTTAGTCCGCTGTCATTCTTTCTGTAGTATGATCTGACAATCCACACTGAGGTCTCCCATATCCCCCACCTAGGGACGCTCTTTGAATCTTTGGAGGTTGAGCCCTGGCAACCGTCGTATTGTGGTCAACGACCGTAGACCATAAAGTTATAATAGACTACAATATTTACTAGGATACAAGAATCTTCAGGGTTTTTTTAAATGTTATATTCGTGGTGCAATCCCTATGCCTTGTCTGCTATCAAATCGATAGCTCTACTTTAAAATGTGTTAAAGTCACAATTTTCGAACTACCTATAGACATTCTAAATGGTTTTCCAAGTGTAAACGTACAAATAATATATGGTCAATGATACCAAGGTTATAAAACTACTACACTGGACCTAGGTTTCGTTTTTCAAGTCTTGTCAAAAGCGCTAACCCCACACCCCCAAACCACTGCAAAACATATTTAAAATCGAATACGATATGACGTTTTTTAAAGCTTTATAATCATATTTCTAAAACGTTATAGGGATCTCGGTTGCCGAGCAGTTAAGGTAGTTTGTGCACTGTTAATCAAGCGCCTGTATAACCATGAGGCTGTATTTGGGCAGCTTATGCTTGACACCAATTTTAATCGACAACGGTTTCTAGTTTTCCTGCCTTTTTGATGGGTACTCCGATGTACTCCTCAATAATAACAGGACGCAATGACATAGCTTAAAAATTGCTGAAAGTATCGCTATACACTATTCAAAAACAACCAAAGAAACTTAAACGTTATGCTAAAGCAGGCTAAAACAATCTTCACCTTGCAAATAAACATTCATTGGAATATAAATCATTGTGGAAATTTTAGCACAGTCAATTTAGACAATGACTATTTTTACAGGAATTTAAACTATCTGAAATTTTTTGGACATATGTCATATATCGCTTCAGAAAGAATTGAACATGACTTCTATACCAGTGTACCCGAGGTCTTTATTAAAACTGACAACAATAAAAAAAATTAACACAATTCAAACTACTGTAAGTTAGCTGACCATCCTTAAATTAGATTATCATTATATGGGATCGAAATCAATACAGCTAATAAATATGCAACGTTGTGCTCTTTATTGATGCTAAAATTTAAATATAACATTATAATTGATATTCTTGTATTTAATTTCATGCTTTGTACGTCTACATCTTAACAGTACGTTATGAACGAGAATAAAACTGTTTTATATTGTGAAAAGGAGAAACATATATTAGCATTTTCTTTTACTTTTCTCAATTATTTCTGTGCTTATGAATAAATACCTTAATTTATAAAGCAGGGTTGTCTTTCTTCATTGAGTGTTACAGATAAAAGACAGTCATATCATTTGTACTTTAAATATCTTACTTGAACTTGGTTATATTTTTATATACAAAATGACGAAAAGCTTCTACAACGTCACATTAGTATTCATTAAACACTTAGATAACAGATTTGGCTAACCATTAACATAATTTTGCAACATAATAAAACATGGTCTGTTGCAAATGAATACAATTTTAATTTAGTCTCGCATAAATTATACGTTATATGATGAGAGTGTAGACGACAATTTTGAACTTCAACTTTTCAAACATTAAATGTTTCCTTACGGTTTATACTGATTGTAGCTATTATACTGACATTATACCACAAAATAACTATTAAATTATGCATAAATTTTTTTTAAATAAGGTTAATCAGACGATGTTGTGACGATGTGTGCGCACCATGTGTGTTTGGTATTATTCATACTTTAACTCCCATATTAAGAAAGTTGACATAAAATTACTGTGCTAGGTTTTTCTTTTCTGAGTTTTGAAGACCTTAAAAACAATCTTCCCCGTATGCATCAAAATCTAGATGGGCGTGTAGGTGATAACATTTTGAGTTCGTTTTAAAAGGATTATTAAATCAAAAATAAGAAATTAAATTAGACATATGTTACATGTCTGTTATTTAATGTTTAAAGGGTGTTTTCCTTTTAGTGTTACTGATTTTATACTTTGTACTTTCTTACAATTGAGTACAATTGTACTATTGTTTATCTTTTTATTTATCTAGAAGCTTCTGGAATTTACATGTTACTATTATTAGATAAGAAAGATTTAGATAATTATAGAAACTACTTGAAAAAGAACTTTATACAATATTCTTTATAAAATAGTATATAAGACATGATTGTAACATTTATAGGAGTTCAAGTTTAAGTATAAGAAAATGTATTAGTTGTAAGATTAGACAGTGACAATAGCAGTTATCCAATGTGGTATTATTGAAAGTGAAAGTAGCTGTACATATTGTAAATAGAAGTTTGCAGTCAATAAAAGTTGGAAACCTGATTCAGTGTTAGTATAATAGCTGAGTAAAATTAACATATGTTGTTGGTCTTGTCTACCTGTAATGTAGACGAAGAGCCAGTAAGTGATAATATAAATAGTCTATAGTAAGTAGTAAGTGGACTAGATACATTTAGTTAGTTCCATCTTCTTGTACTGTAGACAACCACTTATAGTATGAGCCTATAGTAAATTACTGGAATAAATACATGAAGTTGGACCCATCTGACTGTACTGTATTTAACCAGAGTCTAGTATTGGTTGTAGAAAGTAAAGAGTGAATAGTTAATCTGGTTTACAGTAGACCACACATTTTTTTAATTATAGGACCTACAGTAACTACGTTGATCTGGTTTACCTGTACTGTAGAACTCCATTCAGTGATGGTATAGAGATCCTATAGTATCTTAGTGGAAGAGATAAATGTAGTTTCTCCTATCCGTCTTTTCTGTAGAAAACCAGATCAAGTAAGGTATGGTCTAAAGAGCGCATGGTAACTAGCTACATAAATTTGGTCATGTTTTCCTGTAATGTAGAGCAACAGTAAGAGATGGTATAAAGAACCTATAGAGTTGATTAAACACATGTAGTTAGTCCCTGTCTACCTGAGATCTAGGCACTAAGTGACGCCTAGACCAGAGAGCCTTTAGTAAGTAATTTGGGGGGGGGCACATGTACTGTAAACCTAGATGGAAAGGGCCTATAGCAACTAAGTAGACTATTATTGAGTAGTGAGTAATGTTAGAGAGAGCCTATAACACTCATTGAGCAAGATACATGTAGTTTGTTCTGTCCTCCTGTACTGTAAACCTTCAGGTAGTAAGTGATGTATAGAGGGCCTATAGAAACTATACTAGACTAGTAGACTAGCTACATAAAGTTGGTCCCGTCCACCAGTGAAATAGATACATGTAGTGGTAGCTAGTAAGTAGTGTCAGAAAGAACCTGTAGCACTAAGTGGGCAAGATAACTGTAGTTGGTGCCGTCTACATGTAATGTAGACCACCAGAGCCAGTAAGAGAATATTGGAACAATCTGAATGTAATATTTATACAGAACTACTGATTTATTTAAATTTTAGGTCGTTTTTCTTGGGTAACCGCACATAGATTGACTAAAACGTGAGCTTTTACAGAAACATCAATGACTAAATGATACAAGTACAAACTAATTTTTTCTTAGAGGACAAACGATCTTTAGAAAACAACTTTACAAATAAGAGAAATTTAAATATATTTCCTTTGAAAAGAATTTTTAATTTTTAAGCTGTAAAGTGATATTTATTTTTGGGTCAGTGGATGTTTTTCAAAAAGATTAAATGATGCGCTTCTACGGTAAAATACACGAATGACATAAATTCTCAAGAAAGCAGTTAATTCCACTTTAAGGACAGTAGATATTAAATTTGTGAAAATCCTAAAAATGACAGTATTTTGAATATATTAAACTAACTGTTAAGAAAAGTGTGATATGATTCTTACCCTTTTTTGTGTCATCCCATGTTTGTCAGACGATTGAGAAAAGCATAACTTAATAGATTGTATTTACCATGTTCACTTCAACTTTAAAGACCTTTCATTTTGTTTACAAGCTTTATAATAATATTACTCAGGTGACATTATACTGTAGAATAAATCTAAAACTATGCATCACCCATTTTTTTAGATTAATTAGAGGAAGATTTGAAGGCCTGGGTATATCCTGTTTCTCTATTATAACACAGAGTGTTACAATCATAACAATAACACTCATTTAAAACCTCAATACAATTTCCATAATGTATTAAGAAATATTGAGCGTGCGAGGGACAACAATTTAGAGAAAAAAATCTTTCAATCGACACTTATGAAAGTAATTATGTTTTTGATTTGCTGTGAATGGACGGACATAGTTTGTTATTTCTACTACTTCTAAGCGATTCAATTGATGATTTGGTAGGTCAAGAACGATAGTTTACAGATAAAGTCACATCAATAGGTCCGGAAGATAACCGATTATAAATATCGTTTATTCAAATTTTAAACATTCAAAAACATATATGACACATCTTTTCAATATATTAAATCAGAATGTACAGATGAAAAATATATTCAAATCAAATTAAATCGCCTTAACGGTTTTTCGTGCCAAGGGGTAAATGATAGAGTATCTATATGCTTATGGTCAGGCAATCTGAATGTCAGTCATTTTTATGACGGGAACAGGTTGACGAATAACGCATCAACTTTAAAATGTGACAGTGACAGCCAAAAGGGTTTACTGCCACTGTTAAATATGGTATTGGAAAGAAGCAGACAATTTAGCATTTTGCAGTTCAAGTAACGAACCTGTGTTATCGACACATTCATATCGCTTTTAACAGTCCAATGTTCATGGACGATACTTTATTAAGTATTATGAACTTGTATACCCAGAGAGGGGTTATTATCTAACCTACCGATGGAGACACGCAAGGTAGCTCTGAATACGAGGAACATTGGAACACTCTCACTATGGTCACACTGACATAAACAAAAATATTCAAGAAAATGACCTCACAAATCTCAAAATATATCTCAGTAGTGTAACACGGTTGTGGGCAAATAAATTATGACGGGCCTGCATCTGAAAGAAATTCCGCTAGCAACCTGCATCGAATCAATGCAAAACATAACAACCTAAAATCGAAGTGAAAAATATTACTTGATTGATTGATTGATTGATTGATTGATTGATTGATTGATTGATTGATTGATTGATTGATTGATTCGAGCAACCTTTCAGCTATATTAAGAACAAAATTTAAATAACTAGGAATAAAAAAAAGGAAAAAAATCTTAGACCACCTGAATTTTAAGGTTAAACTTGCACTTTTTACATGTAATCAGCCCATACATGGGAAGTAAAGATGTGAAACATAAAAGACTAAAGAAAAATCGTTAAGTTAATCATACAAAACGAGACTGGTCTGCCTGAGGTACGTTGCCTCACTAGAAACGAAGTATACGATGACATTAGTGTCTGTCATGAAAGTAAGGCGAGTACAGCATTGAATGGTCGGATAAGTTCCATTTTACAAAACAGAAGTGCTGCATGTTGCAGGTAGTTCTATCACACACACTAAGACAGTACCTACTAGGGTATGTTTTATTATATAAACAAGGTTTTTGCATACTACCGCTAACTTCTATCATATCAATTAAGGCGCTTCATAGCTGGTTTAAAGTTCCGTCATATAAACTCTTGTCGTTTGTTAAGGTTGTAAGGTTGTAAGTTCAGTCAAACACTAAACTTTATAAAATGATTGACTGGATGTCTGCTTTACGTCCAGCGAGCAGTATTTCAGCTATATTCAGGACGGGAAGAAGTTAACAAACAACAAATCAACGGAAAATAGGGATGGGATGGGTCACAGGGAAAACAATTTTGACTGCCACTGGAAAAGTATGGAGTTTTGGGTAGGGGCGGAAAATTTAGCCTTTTGTAGCGGCTATAATGAGCCTACTCTTTTTCGAAATCTACAAAAGGGGTTTTTATCGTGCAAGGAACGTTGCACTCTCCAAACACGTTACCCACTACGGTTCGCGGTCAGGCTTTTCCGTATTATGACCGGACACCCCCCAACGAGAGGGTCTCCCCTATCCGCCACCCCGGGACGCGCTGGGCTGCTCTGTGGGTTGAGCACTGGGAACACTCCCAGTATGGTCCCAGCTTTATAATATGTAGCTGGTACATTCCTTCAGACGAAATGTGGATATGCATACCTTAAGGTACGTTTTATTAATTTTCGACCACATGTTAACAATAAATAACCAAGTAATTGGACATATTTATAAATTGTATAGATTATACCTTCATTCTGATCGTGTTTACAAATTGTAAATCATATTTTTGCCAAAGATACCAGCTGTAATATTTTTAAAGTCTTTAAGAATTAATAACATACATGAAAGTGCATTACAATTAAGGACTCGAACAAACTTTGTTTTATTCAGTGCAAAAGATTTTGGAACAAAACATGTTTGATGTTTACTTAATTTGTTTAACTCTGGGTATCTTCTATATCAACATTTTTAAGAAAAATACCAGCAAGTGTCAGTCTTTGCACTTATTGCTATTGTATTTATTTATTAAATGCTTTGGCATATAAAAAATTTTTATTTTTGATAATGATGTTATTGCTGGTTATCTCATTAAAGAGCATTCTAATGTAACTTTCATACCTGGTAACAAAAACATTTTTTATATTTCCATTAACGCTTATAAACAATAAAACAATTGCCTTTGGATTTCTTTACAAATACTAGTTAATTAATTGAATTTGTTTCAGATGTGGAAGTACAAATCGTCAGAATAAAAAATCAGAGTGGAGCTGATCTACAAAAGTATAATTTCCGTATTTGGTATACTTATTAGCAGTAATGATTGTATTTCATAAATGTTCGCATTGTACATTTCACTAACAATGTTATTAAAATATTGTGTGTGTTTTTAAAACTAAGTAATCTCCTTGGTTGCTTAGTGACTATTTACAGGTATGTCCAAGTCTAAACTGTAAATGTGGATGAAGGGGAAAAGGTATTGTAAAGTATATTCAGTTTTAAAATGTTACATGATATAAACCAACAAAATATAAACACACCCAAGCATGAGGTTCCATTATTAAAGGAAATTCTATCATGTTGGGGATAGGACATGCAAGGAATTACTTCTTATAGGATGAGGCTTTATTTGACGGATAGTTCCATCATTCAAACTATGACAGTGTGTGCTTGTGTAAATTTATTCATATTAAGTTTCTAATGTCTCTGAGTTAAATGATAAACGTGTAATGTGACTTTTAATGTCTATGTAGTGAATGGAATTACATTATCAGATTTAAGTTAGCAAGTATATATCCGTTTGCTATAGATACCTGAGATTTGAAATATTCTTATGTAGTTTTAGCTTACAAAAATAAAATGTATGTACTGACGAATGAATATAGTAATACTGGCATAAGTTTGTTTAATCGCGTTATAAGGAATAATAATTATTATTATTATTATTATCATTATTATTATTATTGCATTCCTTGCACAACTGCTTGCTTCCGATTTCCCGACATGCGAAACGCAAAGAAGTCAGGTTTGTTTATACTGATAAATAAATTCTAATACTGATATTAAACAACTATTTTTTAATATTTTAAACATGTAAATTCTAACTTTGATTTTTTTTAATGATTAACAATACTTTAAAACATCTTTTTATGCATCAATATAATTTTAATTATATGACATTTTGCTAAATGTTATTTATAAATAAAAGACCACATCATTGACTTTTATTGCTTTGGTATTCAAAAGTATATCGTATTTATAATCTATTTAGATTTTAAATCATCATTTTTCCCAACTAATACAAGAGTCAGAATTACAAGTGAATTCAGCAGACCATTTAATGTTTCTTACTAAATCATAATAAAGCAATATAAAAGTACACCAAAACCCATCCCGTCAATAAAACATTTTTGGGTTTACATACCGTGACACGTTCGAAAAATATCTCATTTTTTTCAATAATGGTTATCATACAGATATAAAGTGTGTGTCATAACTTTTGATAGAACCACCTAGGGAGATAAAACAAAAGGCAATTTGAATCATAAATTTCTTTTTTTTTTGTATAGTTATATTTCATTAGAACCCACTTATGGAGTAAATATACTACATTTCAGTAGATATAAAAGGGTTGCATTTCCTAGTCACTTCAATGTCAAGAGTAAGCTAATAAAGCAGGCATTTCTAACGGCCATTTGGGAATCGGTTGGTCGTTATCTGTCGTTAATATAATGTTCTGGGTAAGTTAAGGGACTGTCTTTTCGTTTTTGAATTCACGACGATTACGGCAATGAGCTGATGTTACTGATGTTCTTGTTATTGATGCAATTGTTATATATTCAATCGATCCACATACGAAGTAGCTTCAAAATATGCGCTATCCTAAGTTCATATCGATATTGCCGATCCGAAAAGGAAACGCAACACTTACAGGACTAAAAGCTGTATCTTATTATTTTAATAGTTTTGGGAATGGAGTCGGTTGCATGGTACATTAGTAAAAAATGAAATTTAACAAATAATTTGACGCCGATAGAAGGTTTCAAACAAGATTATTCCATTTCTGTATTAAATTAAGTGAATATAGCTACGAATGAAACAAAAAACATAAAGGAAATTACATTGAATTATAGGTAACGTGAAATATATACGAACATATTTAAAATAACACGGCTACTTAAACCCAAATCAGGCACCATGTAGCTGAATTAAAAAGTAACGCATACAAATAAGAAATACGAAACCAAATGTTAAGAGTATAAATTTAATTATGTCCCATTGTATTGTCAACGAGATGTGCTGCTCAGTTTTGTAAACATGTGAAGAAAAATTCACAAAGATCAGTTAAAATTGGCAAACACGCGTTAGATTTAGCTGTAAAATTATTCTTAACGACAATGCGAATTGAATTAGCTAAAAAGATCCAGTTTATGGCACAGATAATGCTTAAAATAGATATTACATAAGTCGGAGATCAACTAGATCAACAATTCTTCCGGATTTAGAAACAAGAGATTTCATGTAATCCATTCTGAGATTTGTGTGTGATCTTTTATTGAATCAAATTATCTATTTGTACACATGGGAAGCTGATGGCGGATATTGGGGACCTCTCATTGGGGGGTTGTCATACGAAATCTTGCCGGCGGACCGTAGTGGGTAACGTTGTTTGTTCTAACTTTATCATATATTAAAAGTCGTTGATATCATTCATACATTGCTTGGTGCAGTATCTTTAAAATATTCGATGACACACAAAACATTTTCTACGTCTTAAAATATTCTATTGGTACAAAAGAAAATGTGCACATGTTTAAAGGAAATTTATGAAATTTATTACATTTCGTTAAAAATGACAGATTACAAAAACATATGCCAACAAACACTGTTACGGGTTGAATTTTATGAGCAGTGACAGGTCTAGAAAATCGAAATGCCAATCGCAGGACATAACATAAGGTATACGTTGTGAAACGTGCACACCGTACGACAGGGATACTGGAATGTTGCGATCATTGGGTCAATAATTCACAAAGACCTGGTACAATGAGAGTCAAATAAAATGTCCGTGAATTGCAAATTGTTATAACTTTCAAATTCAACAATTGGTTAAATTGCGACATATTGGCTACCTGAACGCAATACATTAAATACCTTAATGGCATTGCATCTGCCAAAATTGCATTTTTTTGTTGTCAAGATGGTTAAACTTGGTCGTTTATACACACATTTAGTTTAACATATATTGGAGAAGTTTTTTATACAGAGATATCCATCTCTCCTAAAAGAACGTTTTATTTTCTTGAGAAAGTTTGTTTAGTATTTCGACGACCCCACTGCGTAGATGACTGCCAGAGAAATATCAGCTCTAGCCACAACTAAACATCGATGCTGATATGAAATATTATTGATCCATTCATTTGATTATTTATCGTTCATACATTTAACTAAATGATGTAGTTGTAAACCCGTTTACTCAGATTGGTAGTAAGATTGAAACTTTACCAACAAACTACTGCAGAGTAAAAATTTTAGATCTAAAATTAATACATACAAAAAGACCCCGACTGCCAAAGACAAAAGTATAGAATAATGTCTTACCTAGTTATTCTAGTGACTGAAAAATCGTCAAACGTACAGAATCGCAACTGCGAAAGAAAGAGAGAAAATATGTACAAACCCATACGCTGCGATAATTCTCACAAAAGATCAAAAGAGTTATTATAGAATGGTAGAACTGCATATCACCTAATAATCAAAGTAGAACAATCTCAAATGGTCACATGTAATTACTTTGTTAACAATGTGAGTGTGTTATCTTTCTCAATTTATCTTCTCTCTTCAGTAAACTACATCTTGGAAAAACATATTTTCAAATACATTTATTGCCGTTTTTTTTAACAAATTCCAGATATGATAAAGCATTGGTTACTCTACCACCCACCAGGTAATCGCCGTATAATACTACTTTAATCACATCGCAGACGAGGCTGGTTAATATTATTGTCTTTGCTTTATAAATTAATGTAATCACAAAATATTAAACACAAGAAACTGTCAAAAAAGACAATCCACAAATCAAAGATACAAACTTGACATTTACAGTAACAAAGGCGACCTCCTTTGGCGGCTAAAGGTTGAACACTGTGTGGATACAAACTTGACATTTACAGTAACAAAGGCGACGTCCTTTGGCGGCTAAAGGTTGAACACTGTGTGGATACAAACTTGACATTTACAGTAACAAAGGCGACGTCCTTTGGCGGCTAAAGGTTGAACACTGTGTGGATACAAACTTGACATTTACAGTAACAAAGGCGACCTCCTTTGGCGGCTAAAGGTTGAACACTGTGTGGATACAAACTTGACATTTACAGTAACAAAGGCGACCTCCTTTGGCGGCTAAAGGTTGAACACTGTGTGGATACAAACTTGACATTTACAGTAACAAAGGCGACCTCCTTTGGCGGCTAAAGGTTGAACACTGTGTGGATACAAACTTGACATTTACAGTAACAAAGGCGACCTCCTTTGGCGGCTAAAGGTTGAACACTGTGTGGATACAAACTTGACATTTACAGTAACAAAGGCGACCTCCTTTGGCGGCTAAAGGTTGAACACTGTGTGGATACAAACTTGACATTTACAGTAACAAAGGCGACCTCCTTTGGCGGCTAAAGGTTGAACACTGTGTGGATACAAACTTGACATTTACAGTAACAAAGGCGACCTCCTTTGGCGGCATTGAACACTGTGTGGATACAAAATTGACATTTACAGTAACAAAGGCGACCTCCTTTGGCGGCATTGAACACTGTGTGGATACAAACTTGACATTTACAGTAACAAAGGCGACCTCCTTTGGCGGCTTTGAACACTGTGTGGATACAAACTTGACATTTACAGTAACAAAGGCGACCTCCTTTGGCGGCTAAAGGTTGAACACTGTGTGGATACAAACTTGACATTTACAGTAACAAAGGCGACCTCCTTTGGCGGCTAAAGGTTGAACACTGTGTGGATACAAACTTGACATTTACAGTAACAAAGGCGACGTCCTTTGGCGGCTAAAGGTTGAACACTGTGTGGATACAAACTTGACATTTACAGTAACAAAGGCGACCTCCTTTGGCGGCTAAAGGTTGAACACTGTGTGGATACAAACTTGACATTTACAGTAACAAAGGCGACCTCCTTTGGCGGCTAAAGGTTGAACACTGTGTGGATACAAACTTGACATTTACAGTAACAAAGGCGACCTCCTTTGGCGGCATTGAACACTGTGTGGATACAAAATTGACATTTACAGTAACAAAGGCGACCTCCTTTGGCGGCATTGAACACTGTGTGGATACAAACTTGACATTTACAGTAACAAAGGCGACCTCCTTTGGGGGCTTTGAACACTGTGTGGATACAAACTTGACATTTACAGTAACAAAGGCGACCTCCTTTGGCGGCATTGAACACTGTGTGGATACAAACTTGACATTTACAGTAACAAAGGCGACCTCCTTTGGCGGCTAAAGGTTGAACACTGTGTGGATACAAACTTGACATTTACAGTAACAAAGGCGACCTCCTTTGGCGGCATTGAACACTGTGTGGATACAAACTTGACATTTACAGTAACAAATGCGACCTCCTTTGGCGCTTTGAACACTGTGTGGATACAAACTTGACATTTACAGTAACAAAGGCGAGCTCTGGCGGCTAAAGATTGAATGTCTTATTGTAATCAGAAACCAGTAAAAAAGCTGCGTTGTTTAACATTGTAAAAGTAAATGCACGTGTGCTTTCAAATATGGGGCCTAGGTGACCAAATGGTAAAGAAAGTCATTCTATTGATCTCGTGCCTGGCAAATCTGAGGTTGCGGATTCGAGTTTCATTGCTGACAGGGTGTGCTCGACTCCAATCTTAATTGACAATAATTTCCAACTTTCCCACCAAAGGACCTGGCTTTTTACGGGTACTTCGGCTTACTCCCCAATAAACAAATGACGTCACAATATACTAAAAATTGCTGAACGTTGCGTTCAAAACCAAACAATTAATTCAAATAAAATCGTCGTTACGTTAAGGGTATTAATTTCAATATGTCATCGACTTTGCCTAAACAACGCTTCATCCCATGCATACTCATAAAGATATTAATGTTGGGTTCGAACATCCATAAAAAAACTACTTGAGACAGCTTTTATAAATTGAGAGACTTAGGAAGTGAACTTGTAAACTAAAGCGATTGATTGATTGATCGATTGATTGATTGATTGATTGATTGATTGTAAAGTCGAGCGAGCGATATTTCAGCAAAATTCTTGAAGAAAACAAGTAAACAGTCAATACATCAATTCGGAAAATATGACAATAGTGAAGACAAAATGTTGCATTTGTAGCGGCTACAACAAGCCTACTGTTATCGACACCTTCACAAAAAGAGATTGTGAGCGTTCAAAGAGCGTGGCATTATCAAACCACGTCCCTTCAATGTTCCTTGACCAGGCTATAAGTAGGAACTGACAAACTCCAAACAACTCCCTAACCTCACCATGAACATGCTATGCAACTTGGAAGATGGGGCACCAGGTTTTCCGTATTTTGACCTGAAAACCACCTAAGCTTTCTTTATCCCCCATCTAGCGACGCGTCGCGGACCTCTGTGGGTCTAGCTTTGTAGCTCATTCTAGTAAGGTCCCACTATTATTATTTGACATTTCGTTTTTATATATCCAATTACCTGACAAATTACTAAAGTTGGGTGCGACCAACCGTGACTAATACAACTTTGTACAATTTACGAATTAATCTACATATTGCACAATCGGAGAGGACGTTTAACATCTACGAATGTTCTTTCCTCATACTACTGTAAAACTGCAAAACTCATAAAACAGGCACATGAGCCTATCGACACCTTTCTCTTAACTTGAACACTTGAATTAAAATAGAGCAATCATTAGATATTCTATTCAGTGTATATATGTGTCCCTAACAGTGATTAATACATATTCTTCTTTTCGCACAAATACTTGGCGCTACTTTGTGCTTGAGGTTTTATAAACAAAAGGGTACAACATTATGTATTCAATTGTACACAATTTAAGACACCAAACAATCCTTTTTTAAGAAAAGACAGTTAGAAATGTGCAGCTGAATACAGCTTTTTATTGTATGGAAACTATCAACTTTTTTGTGTGCAAAGTTATCAAATAGTTTAAAAAATAACAATATATGTATCCCACCATTTCCACAGAATACATATGTACACGGATATCGTTTGCTTTGCTAAATTACTATTATTTCTGTCTTTAGGGTCAGAGCAGTGTGTTTGATGTGAAAAATGCTTGTAATGAATATCTACTTACAGATTGTTGTTCTCATTGAACTCAACTGTGAATGAATGAAACATTTTAATCCAAATTACACATATCAGTATACACAGTTACGTTATACTTTCTCCTTTATGTAGATTACCAGTTTCAGGTGCTTTGTACAATTTATTGACCGTGAATATTATCATGTTGATGTTTTATTCGTTTAAATTCATTTTCTAATACTTCACACGTCATTACAAAAATATTATAACTAGTATGTTTATAGAGTTGTTATGTGTGTGTGTGTGTACGGCAGAAGACATAATACATTTAACATGTTGCATCGCTTTATTATTTGAACGGTAAAATATGTTGAAACCAAGGTACTAAAACCATAAATTTATGTCTCTAATTACAAATACCTCGAGTGATTCTTGTTTAAAAAGTCATAGCTAGTAAAAGGAAATACCTGTGACGCAGCGAAATGTCCGGCCGAATGTACACAGCATACGCCAGAAATGCTGGAATGTTGCTTTCGATGAACGGAAAGTTGACAATTTGAAGCGTTAAAGTCATCACGTTTGTCGCAGGGTCGAGTTTTGATTTAGAGTAATTGGTGAAAAAGTAAGTCCTGTCGTAGCTACTTTATATTTTTAAATTATGTTTTGCTTGAAAAATAGCGTTGAATAAGTTCTTTAACCTAGTTTTAGACTGTATATTGTGTGTGGTGGTTATTATTATTATTATTATTTACAATATTTATTAAGCGCCTATCTAATAAGCATATTACTCTAAGCGCTGTACAATTAATATACAATAAGGTGAGGTAAAACATTAAAATAGAAAACATGTATAATCATGATAATACAATACATTCACTTAAAACATGAGCAGCAATGTATTGAACATAAAACAAAAGACAATATGAATTGACATTTAACATATTTCTGCAGGGTGAGATATATTATTTTTAGAAAATACATTAATTTAAAAATTAATAGGGTTTAAAAAAAAAATATATATATATATATATATATATATATATATATATATATATATATATATATATATATATATATATATATATATATATATATATAAAATAAAATTATATAAATAATCAAATATTAGATGAAAAACTCTAAAATAACTATCATTCTAGGAACAATATAACAATTCAATATAAAAGAGCAAGGAAAAACGATGAAAATGAAAAAAACTAATGGATGTATAAGAACGATCAAAATAAAATCTAAAAAATTTAACTTCAACGAAATCTATCAAGTCACATAACTACTATAAAAATAAAAGTTCAAAACCCTAGTTTGCGAAGTTAAAAGTATTAAAAAATATATTTTAACCGAGTTAATAATATTTATCAAATAAAAGTTAAGTAATACATATACAGATAGAGTAATATACACAGCAGATACCAAAACAACTGTCCAATATCGTAGCAAATAAACATATCAGTTTCAAACCCTATATGCCAATCGAAAAAAATGAGTCTTTAGAAGCTTCTTAAAAACGTTAATTGACTCAGCGCGTCGAATTTCCTCAGGGAGATTGTTCCAAAGTGTGGCAGAAGATTTGTCAAACCGGCGTTCACCATATCGTTTAGTTCGAACAGGTGGTGTCTTTAGTTGGTGTGAATATTGCGACCTTAATGTCCGGGGCGGACGGTATGCACAGACTAGGTCTTTCAAGTAGACGGGCGCTTGGTTGTGTACGGCTTTAAACGTGTACAAAAGTATCTTGAAATGACATCTGTATTTCACTGGTAGCCAATGCAAAGAAACAAGTACAGGGGTAATGTGGTCATGTTTACATTTTCGAGTAATCAGTCGTGCAGCCGTGTTTTGCACTCGTTGTAGTCGCGCTAGGATGTTGTCATTTATACCATACAGTAACGCATTACCGTAATCCAAACGTGAAGTCACAAGTGAATTAACTAGGGTTTTACACGCATCATCTGTGATATACGATCTTATTCGTCCTATTTTGCGAATCTGATTAAAACACGATTTAGAGACGGAACTCACTTGTTTCTCCATATTTAGAGCACTATCGAAATATACTCCTAAGTTCTTGACCACAGTAGCATCATTAACAATATAACCATCAAATTTGATACTACAGTTGACAAAATCTTTTGAACGTTGTTTAGATGTTTGTTTTGTTTGTTTGATGGTGTTTAACGCCACTTTCAGCAATTTTTCAGCTATATCATGGCGTCCAGTTTTTATTGGGGGAGGAAGCCGGAGTACCCGGAGAAAACCCCCGACCTGCGGTAGGAAAACTGGCAATCCTTGTCAATTAAGATTGGAGTCGAGTACACCCTGCCTGCAGTGAGAATCGAACCCACAATCTCAGTGTTGACAGACCACGTGATCAATAGTAGATGAACTACCTTGACCACTCGGCCACCGAGGCCCCCAACGTTGTTTAGATGCAAAGATGATGAGTTCAGTCTTATCCTGGTTAAGTTTCAGCATGTTAGATTTCATCCATTCACTAATGTCGGTAAGGCAAGCTTCCATACGAGCTGATATGTTCAGCCAGTTGTCGATAGGCTTAATAACTAAATACGCTTGTGTATCATCGACGTAGCAGTGATAGTTCATATTATGCCGTTTGCAAATTTGACTGATTGGCTTAGAAAACATACAGTATTTCTTAGGCCCTAGAACAGAACCTTGTGGAACACCAAACGACAGGATCTTTTCGGTTGATTCAGTTTCGCCAATGCTGACCGTTTGACGTCTATCACTGAGGTAAGATTGAATCCACGACAAGGCGTTATCTGCTATTCCATATGAGTATTCAAGTCGTTTCATAAGAATGGGATGGTCAATGACGTCGAAAGCAGCAGACAAGTCTAACATGACTAAAACTACACAAGAATTGTTATCAAGAGCTAATGTAATATCATGATGTACTCGTAGTAAGGCTGTTTCCGTGGAATGATACACACGATATGCTGACTGCAAATCATCGTGCAATCTATGTTTAACAAGATGATCCTCAATTTGGTTGGCAACTGCTTTTTCTAATACCTTTGATAGGAACGGTAAGTTGGACACGGGTCTATAGTTTTTTAAAACATCTGGATCCAGCCCGGGTTTCTTTAGTAATGGTCTTACCACCGCTTTTTTAAAAGCCGTCGGAACACGGGATTCTGTCAGTGACTTGTTGACTATTTCGGTTATAATTGGTAGGACAGATTCCAAGCAGTCTTTCAGTAAGAAAGTCGGTAAAGGGTCCAGCTCACAAGACTTTGGTGAAGATTTCGCAATTATTTTCCGAATTTCAGCAGTTGTTACTGGACGAAAACTTGTTAAGCGATTTCCACAGAATTCAACATCAGCGCTTAATACGTCTCGTGTAAGATTACTATTAGTTGATGCATTAAGATTGTCTCTTATAGTCTCAATTTTCCCTAGGAAAAAATCACCAAAACGGTTCGCCAGTTCTAGTTCACTTGAATGAGATGGTAGTATCTGTTCTTTCCTCTTACCCATGATATCATTGCAGAGTTGATAAAGTCTTTTGTGATCTTTTCCTATATCTTGAATTTTAGATGAAAAGAAATTCCTTTTACAAGTATAGAGAAGGCTGCCAACGCTCGTACACTTTTCATGGTAGATTTCCTTATGTACAGTTAGGTTTGTTTTTCGCATCATTCTCTCCGCTTTACGCTGATCTCTTTTTGCGTCACGCAATTCTTCGGAGTACCATTCTGTATTTGGACGCAAGATGAAACTCTTTGATTGAACTGGAGCATGTTTGTCAATAATTGAACTGATTTCAGACTGATATGTATTAACTAAATGATCCAGACTTAGGTCATGGTTTTGAAGAGACTCCGAAGTAAGCATATCCTGAGTTAAGTCATTTAAGTTGATACCTCGATATTTTCTGAAAGTCACCGTTTTGCGTACACTTGGTGGTTTGCTGATGCATAACATTGTCATAATAGCAAGATGATCACATGCTGATTTTCCGCTGATGTTGCTTATGGCAGGATCAAATACAGATGGTGTAGATGATAGTAAAGTATTGTTCTCACGTGTAATCACGACATCCAGAGTATGCCCACGGATGTGTGTAGGTCCTATCACATGTTGCTGTAGTCCGTGGTCTCGAAGTGTCTCGCTAAATTTAATAGAACAGCCGTCATTTACATCGTCTAGGTGAAAGTTGAGGTCACCAGTTACTAAAACTTCGCCTTTAGCTATGACTAATTTATCCAAAAAGTCTGACCACTCTTGAAAAAATGTTGATGTTGTGAACTGATTTGATTTTGATGGAGGGGGTCGATAGATAACACAAAGGTGAAAATGTCTATTGTGAGTATTTACCGTCCTAGTTATGATTTCAAAATGCGTATAAGAACAGTTCAGAGGACTTGTTTTTAATCTTAAACTGCTGTTGTATACAATTGCAACCCCGCCGCCCTTCTGATTCCTTCGAGACATCGAGTGTAGAGTCAAAGGCATTAACGGCGTTACATTCGGTAAAAGATCCAGACGTCTATCAATTTCTTTATATTTTTAGTTTCCACATTTCATTTGTGCCACTCCTGGTATGGCAAGTCACTATATTTCTATAAAGGTTTGGTGATACTTTCCTTTTGTGAAACGTTATTTGCATGATTTTTTGTATCCAATGCAAGGACTTTTAATGTGCGACTGTAATAATGCCAAAACCGATTTGTGTTTCACAAGAATTCCCTTTGTTTAAAGCGTAGTTAATGTTTAAATCTGATTGTCAAGCGAACTCGTCATGCCTAATTGTTAAATGTCCTTAGTACTTTTCGTAGTTTTGGATATAATATTTAGAATAGTGTTTGGGACAGGTAAAAGTTTAGTTTGTTTGTTTGAATGGTGTTTTAACGCCACTTTCAGCAATGTTTCAGCTATTTTCATGGCGTCCAGTTTTTATTGGGGGAGGAAGCCGGAGTACCCGGAGAGAACCCCCGACCTGCGGTAGGAAAACTGGCAATCCTTGTCAATTAAGATTGGAGTCGAGTACACCCTGCCTGCAGTGAGAATCGTAGTCTCGATCACCCAGACGCATATATAATAGCGTCTGGGATCACCTTATTTTAATTTCGCTACCAATAGGTGGAGACAAACAATGGTTCTATTTTTAGAGCCCTATTTTTAAACCAGGAAAACCATGCAAACATATCTATACTTATAATATGACGTCACAGTTAGATTCACTCTTGATTATGTATAACAATAATATTTGTTTAATTAATTGATAAAGTAATATTTTATAAAAAATATTCAAATGTAAACTTTGGTACAATTTGTTGTACACTTCTTGATATGAACGGAAGTAATTTTTTAGACAATAAAAATATCATCCAATCAAAAATTACGCCGGCGTAATGATAACGAGTTTAATATAGAGCTGAATCCAGACGCACAAATGTAATTAAGCGTCTGGATGATCGAGACTATGAGAATCGAACCCGCAATCTCAGTGTTGACAGACCACGTGATCAATAGTAGACGAACTACCTTGACCACTCGGCCACCGAGGCTCCGGTAAAAGTTTAGGACCTCATGCCTAATTTCCAGACATGAATTTCGTTTATAGTCAAACACGATTGTAAAATGCACTAACTTTTTTAACTTAACACCGGCAAAAACAATAAGATGTTGTCTAATAAACTTATAATTTTACGATTGTTGAACAGGTATTTGTTGGAATAAAATTAATAAATGATTTCTTATATTTGATGGTCGTTACAAAATGTACATACTACAAAGGAAGCCTCGGTAAATATTTTAGTATAATTGATTAATTCGATGAAGTTTTGCTGGACGTCCTACAATGAGCCAACAATAGAAAACCATAAAATGTATGTCAATAACTTTACAACAAGCTAATTTATTATTACCTTCGTTCGTTCAATTTCCATGACATTTCTGTGTTTGACCTTAAGTGTTCTGTTAGCCATTTCTTTATAAGATTAACCTTGTGAGTTTTCTCTTTTAATACTTTTTTATAGACCTGTTTATGTGGTCAGTTGTATGGTAATCAGTATTAGACCTATTTGTGTGGTCAGTTGTATGGTAATCAGTATTAGACCTGTTTGAGTAGTCAGTTGTGTGGTAATCAGTATTAGTCCAGTGTATGTGGTCAGTTGTATGGTAATCAGTATTAGACCTGTGTGTTGTCACTTGCATGGAAATCAATAGTAGACCTGTTTATATGGTCACTTGCATGGTATTCAGTATAAGACCTGTTTAAATGGTCACTTGCATGGTAATCAGTATTAGACCTGTTTCTGTGGTCAGTTGTATGGTAATTAGTATTAGACCTCTTTATGCGGTCAGTGTTTGGTAATCAGTATAAGACATCTTTATATGGTCAGTGTAAGGTAATCAGTATTAGACCTGTATGGGAATCAGTATTAGACCTCTTTATATGGTCAGTGTGTGGTAATCAGTAAGACCTCTTTAAATGGTCAGTTGTATGGTAATCAGTATAAGACATCTTTATATGGTCAGTGTATGGCAATCTGTATTAGACCTCTTTATATGGTCAGTTGTATGGTAATCAGTATTAGACCTGTGTGTGGTCACTTGCATGGTAATATGTATTAGACCTGTTTATATGGTCAGTTGTATGGTAATCATTATTAGACCAGTGTGTGGTCACTTGCATGGTAATCTGTATTAGACCTGTTTATATGGTCAGTTGTATGGTAATCAGTATTAGACCTGTTTGTGTGCATGGTCAGTTGTATGGTAATCAGTATTAGACCTGTTTGTATGGTCAGTGTATGGTAATCAGTATTATACCTGTTTATATGGTCAGTTGTATGGTAAGCAGTATAAGACCTCTTTATATGGTCAGTTTATGTAAACAGTATTAGACCTGTTTATGTGGTCAGTTGAATGGTAGTCAATATTAGATCTATTTAGTTGGCTAGTTGTATGGTAATCAGTATTAGACCTGTTTATGTGGTCACTTGTATGGTTATCAGTATTAGACCTGTTTATGTGGTCAGTGTATGGTAATCAGTATTAGACCTGTTTGTGTGGTCAGTTGTAGGGTAATCAGTATTAGATCTCTTTATTTGGCTAGTTGTAGGGTAATCAGTATTAGACCTGTTTATGTGGTCAGTTGTAGGGTAATCAGTATTAGATCTGTTTATGTGGTCAGTTGTATGGTAATAAGTATTAGACCTGTGTATGTGGTCAGTTGTATGGTAATCAGTCTTAGTCCTGTGTATGTGGTCAGTTGTAAGGTAATCATTATTATACCTGTTGATGTGGTCAGTTGTATGGTAATCAGTATTAGACCTGTTTATGTGGTCAGTTGTATGGTAATCAGTATTAGTCCTGTGTATGTGTTCAGTTGTATGGTATTCATTATTAGACCTGTTTACGCGGTCAGTTGTATGGTAATCAGAATTATACCTGTTTATGTGGTCAGTTGTATGGTAATCAGTATTAGACCTGTTTATGTTGTCAGTTGTATTGTAATCAGTAACAGACCTGTTTATGTGATCACTTGTATGGTAATCAGTATTAGACCTGTTTGTGTCGTCAGTTGTATGGTAATCAGTATTAGACCTATTTGTATGGTCAGTTGTATGGTTATTATTATTAGACTTGTTTGAGTGGTCAGTTGTATAGTAATCAGTATTAGACCTGTTTTGTGTGGTCACTTGCATGGAAATCGGTAGTAGACCTGTTTATATGGTCACTTGCAGGGTAATCAGTATTAGACCTGTTTATGTGGTCAGTTGTATGGTAATCAGTATTAGACCTGTTTATGTTGTCAGTTGTATGGTAATCAGTAACAGACCTGTTCATGTGGTCACTTGTATGGTAATCAGTATTAGACCTGTTTATGTGGTCAGTTGTATTGTAATCAGTATTAGACAGGTTTATGTGATCAGCTGTATGGTAATCAGTATTAGATATCTTTATATGGTCAGTGTATGGTAATCAGTATTAGACCTGTATGGTAATCAGTATTAGACCTCTTTATATGGTCTGTGTGTGGTAATCAGTAAGACGTTTTTATGTGATCAGTGTATGGTAATCTGTATTAGACCTCTTTTTATGGTCAGTGTATGGTAATCAGTATTAGACCTGTGTGTGGTCACTTGCATGGTAATCTGTATTAGACCTGTTTATATGGTCAGTTGTATGGTAATCAGTATTAGACCTGTTTGTGTGCATGGTCAGTTGTATGGTAATAATTATTAGACCTGTTTGTATGGTCAGTGTATGGTAATCAGTATTATACCTGTTAATATGGTCAGTTGTATGGTAAGCAGTATAAGACCTCTTCATATGGTCACTTTACATTAATCAGTATTAGAACTGTTTATGTGGTCAGTTGTATGGTAGTTAGTATTAGACCTCTTTATTTCGCCGGTTGTATGGTTATCAGTATAAGACATCTTTATATGGTCAGTGTATGGTAATCAGTATTAGACCTCTTTATATGGTCACTTTATGGTAATCAGTATTAGACATGTGTGTGGTAACTTGCATGGAAGTCAGTAGTAGACCTGTTTATATGGTCACTTGCATGGTAATCAGTATTAGACCTGTTTCTGTAGTCAGTTGTATGGTAATCAGTATTAGACCTCTTTATGCAGTCAGTGTTTGGTAATCAGTATAAGACATCTTTATATGGTCAGTGTAAGGTAATCAGTATTAGACCTGTATGGGATTCAGTATTAGACCTCTTTATATGGTCAGTGTGTGGTAATCAGTATTAGACCTCTTTATGCAGTCAGTTTTTGGTAATCAGTATAAGACATCTTTATATGGTCAGTGTAAGGTAATCAGTATTAGACCTGTATAGGATTCAGTATTAGACCTCTTTATATGGTCAGTGTGTGGTAATCAGTAAGACCTCTTTATATGGTCAGTTGTATGGTAATCAGTATAAGACATCTTTGTATGGTCAGTGTATGGTAATCTTTATTAGACCAGTGTGTGGTCACTTGCATGGTAATCTGTATTAGACCTGTTTATATAGTCAGTTGTATGGTTATCAGTATTAGACCTGTTTGTGTGCATGGTCAGTTGTATGGTAATCAGTATTAGACCTGTTTGTATGGTCAGTGTATGGTCATCAGTATTATACCTGTTTATATGGTCAGTTGTATGGTAAGCAGTATAAGACCTCCTTATATGGTCAGTTTATGTAAACAGAATTAGACCTGTTTATGTGGTCAGTTGTATGGTAGTCAATATTAGATCTCTTAATTTGGCCAGTTGTATGGTAATCAGTATAAGACATCTTTATATAGTCAGTGTATGGTAATCAGTATTAGACCTCTTCCTGGTCAGTTTATGGTAATCAGTATAAGACCTGTTTATGTGGTCAGTTGTATGGTAATCAGAATTAGACCTGTTTGTGTGGTCAGTTGTAGGGTAATCAGTATTAGACCTGTTTATGTGGTCAGTTGTATGGTAATCAGTATTAGACCTGTTTATATGGTCAGTGTATGGTAATCAGTATTAGACCTGTTTGTGTGGTCAGTTGTAGGGTAATCAGTATTAGATCTGTTTATGTGGTCAGTTGTATGGCAATCAGTATTAGACATCTTTATATAGTCAGTGTATGGTAATCAGTATTAGACCTCTTCCTGGTCAGTTTATGGTAATCAGTATAAGACCTGTTTATGTGGTCAGTTGTATGGTAATCAGAATTAGACCTGTTTGTGTGGTCAGTTGTAGGGTAATCAGTATTAGACCTGTTTATGTGGTCAGTTGTATGGCAATCAGTATAAGACCTGTTTATATGGTCAGTGTATGGTAATCAGTATTAGACCTGTTTGTGTGGTCAGTTGTAGGGTAATCAGTATTAGATCTGTTTATGTGGTCAGTTGTATGGCAATCAGTATTAGACCTCTATATGGTCGGTGTATGTAATCAGTATTAGAACTCTATGTATTGTCAGTGTATGTAATCAGTATTAGACCTCTTTATATGTTCAGTGTATGGTAATCACTATTATACCTGTGTATGTAGTCAGTTGTATGGTAATCATTATTAGACCTGTTGATGTGGTCAGTTGTATGGTAATCAGTCTTAGTCCTGTGTATGTGGTCAGTTGTATGGTAATCACTATTATACCTGTTGATGTGGTCAGTTGAATGGTGATCAGTATTAGGCCTGTTTATGTGGTCAGTTGTATGGTAATCAGTATTAGTCCTGTGTATGTGTTCAGTTGTATGGTATTCATTATTAGACCTGTTTACGTAGTCAGTTGTATGGTAATCAGAATTATACCTGTTTATGTGGTCAGTTGTATGGTAATCAGTATTAGACCTGTTTATGTTGTCAGTTGTATGGTAATCAGTAACATACCTGTTTATGTGGTCACTTGTATGGTAATCAGTATTAGACCTGTTTGTGTGGTCAGTTGTATGGTAATCAGTATTAGACCTATTTGTATGGTCAGTTGTATGGTTATTATTATTAGACTTGTTTGAGTGGTCAGTTGTGTGGTAATCAGTATTAAGTCCAGTGTATGTGGTCAGTTGTATAGTAATCAGTATCAGACCTGTTTTGTGTAGTCACTTGCATGGAAATCGGTAGTAGACCTGTTTATATGGTCACTTGCAGGGTAATCAGTATTAGACCTGTTTATATGGTCACTTGCATTGTAATAAGTATTAGACCTGTTTCTGTGGTCAGTTGTATGGTAATCAGTATTAGACCTGCTTATGTTGTCAGTTGTATGGTAATCAGTAACAGACCTGTTTATGTGGTCACTTGTATGGTAATCAGTATTAGACCTGTTGATGTGGTCAGTTGTATGGTAATCAGTATTAGACCTGTTTATGTGGTCAGTTGTATTGTAATCAGTATTAGACCTCTTTATATTGTCAGTGTATGGTAATCAGTATTAGACCTCTATGGTAATCAGTATTAGCCCTCTTTATATGGTCAGTGTGTGGTAATCACTAAGACCTTTTAATGTGATCAGTGTATGGTAATCTGTATTAGACCTCTTTTTATGGTCAGTGTATGGTAATCAGTATTAGACATGTGTCTAATACCGATTACCATAAACTGACCATATAAAGAGGTCTAATATTGATTACCATACACTGACCATATAAAGAGGTCTAATATTGATTACCATACACTGACCATATAAAGAGGTCTAATACTGATTACCATAAACTGACCATATAAAGAGGTCTAATACTGATTACCATACACTGACCATATAAAGAGGTCTAATACAGATTACCATACACTGACCATATAAAAAGGTCTTACTGATTACCAAACACTGACCATATAAAGAGGTCTAATACTGATTACCATACAGGTCTATACTGATTACCTTACACTGACCATATAAAGATGTCTTATACTGATTACCATACACTGACCATATATCGAGGTCTAATACTGATTACCATACACTGGCCATATAAAGAGGTCTAATACTAATTACCATACAACTGACCACATCAACAGGTCTTATACTGATTACCATACAAGTGACCACATAAACAAGTCTAATACTGATTACCGTACAACTGACTACATAAACAGGTCTAATGCTGATTATGATACAACTGACCACATATACAGGTTTAATACTGATTACCATACAACTGACCATATAAACAGGTCTACTACTGATTTCAATGCGTGACCATATAAACAAGTCTAATACTGATTTCAATGCAAGTGACCATATAAACAGGTCTAATACTGATTACCATTCAACTGACCACATACACTGGACTTATACTGATTATCACACAACTGACCACTCAAAGAGGTCTAATACTGATTACCATACAACTGAATACACAAATAGGTCTAATACTGATTACCATACAACTGACCACACAAACAGATCTAATACTGATTACCATACAACTGACCACATAAACAGGTGTAATACTGATGACCATACAACTGACCATGTAAACAGGTCTAATAATGATTACCATTCAACTGAACACATAAACAGGTCTAATACTGATTACCATACAACTGACCACATAAACAGGTCTTATAATGATTACCATACAACTGACCACATACACAGGACTAATACTGATTACCATACAACTGATCACATCAACAGGTCTAATACTAATTTCCATACAACTGACCACATCAACAGGTATAATAATGATTACCATACAACTGACAACATACACAGGACTACGACTGATTACCATACAACTGACCACATCAACAGGTCTAATAATGATTACCATGCAACTGACCACATACACAGGTCTAATACTGATTACCATACACTGACCATATTAAGAGGTCTAATACTGATTACATACACTGACAATACATAGAGGCCTAATACTGATTACATACACTGACCATATAAAGAGGTCTAATACTGATTGTCATACAACTGACCACATAAACAGGTCTAATACTGATTACCCTACAACTGACCACACAAACATGTCTAATACTGATTACCATACACTGACCACATAAACAGGTCTAATACTGATTACCATACAACTGACCACATAAATAGGTCTAATACTGATTACTCTACAACTGACCACACAAACAGGTCTAATACTGATTACCATACAACTGACCACTTAAACAGGTCTAATACTGATTACCATAAACTGAGCACATCAACAGGTCTAATACTGATTACCATACACTGACCATATAAAGATGTCTTATACTGATTACCATACAACTGGCCAAATAAAAATGTCTAATACTGACTACCATACAACTGACCACACACAGGTCTAATACTGATTACCATACAATGACCATATAAAGAGGTCTAATACAGATTACCATACACTGACCATATAAAAAGGTCTTACTGATTACCACACACTGACCATATAAAGAGGTCTAATACTGATTACCATACAGGTCTAATACTGATTACCTTACACTGACCATATAAAGAGGTCTTATACTGATTACCATACACTGACCATATATAGAGGTCTAATACTGATTACCATACACTGACAATATAAAGAGGTCTAATGCTGATTACCATACAAGTGACCACATAAACAACTCTAATACTGATTACCATACAACTGATTACATAACCGGTCTAATACTGATTACGATACAGCTGACTACATAAACAGGTATAATACTGATTACCATACAACTGACCACATAAACCGACCTAATACTGATTACAATACAACTGACCACATAAACAGGTCTAATAATGATTACCATACAACTGACCACATACACAGGACTAATATTGATTACCATACAACTTACCACATAAACAGGTCTAATACTGATTACCATACAACTGACCACATAAACAGGACTAATACTGATTACCATACAACTGACCACATCAACAGGTCTAATACTGATTACCATACAACTGACCACATCAACAGGTATAATAATGATTACCAGACAACTGCAAGTGACCACACACAGGTCTAATACTGATTACCATACACTGACCATAAAAAGAGGTCTTATACAGATTGCCATACACTGATCACATTAAAAGGTCTTAATGATTACCACACACTGACCATATAAAGAGGGCTAATACTGATTACCATAGAGGTCTAATACTGATTACCATACACTGACAATATAAAGAGGTCTAATACTGATTACAGTACAACTGACCACATAAACAGGTCTGTTACTGATTGCCATACAACTGACAACATAAGCAGGTCTAATACTGATTACCATACAACTGACCACAGAAACAGGTCTTATACTAATTACCATGCAAGTGACCATATAAACAGGTCTAATACTGATTACCCTGCAAGTGACCATATAAACAGGTCTACTACCGATTTCCATGCAAGTGACCACACAAAACAGGTCTAATACTGATTACTATACAATTGACCACATACACTGGACTTATACTGATTACCACACAACTGACCACTCAAACAAGTCTAATAATAATAACCATACAACTGACCATACAAATAGGTCTAATACTGATAAGCATACAACTGACCACACAAACAGGTCTAATACTGATTACCATACAAGTGACCACATAAACAGGTCTGTTACTGATTACCATACAACTGACAACATAAGCAGGTCTAATACTGATTACCATACAACTGACCATATAAAGAGGTCTAATACTGATTACCATAAACTGACCACGTAAACAGGTCTAATAATGAATACCATACAACTGAACACATACACAGGACTAATACTGATTACCATACAACTGACCACATAAACAGGTCTAATACTGCTTACCATACAACTGACCACATCAACAGGTATAATAGTGATTACCATACATCTGACCACATACACAGGACTAAGACTGATTACCAAACAACTGACCACATCAACAGGTCTAATAATGATTACCATACAACTGACTACATACACAGGTATAATAGTGATTACCATACACTGAACATATAAAGAGGTCTAATACTGATTACATACACTGACAATACATAGAGTTCTAATACTGATTACATACACTGACCATATAGAGGTCTAATACTGATTGCCATACAACTGACCACATAAACAGATCTAATACTGATTACCCTACAACTGACCACACAATGGTCAGTGTAAGGTAATCAGTATTAGACCTGTATGGGATTCAGTATTAGACCTCTTTATATGGTCAGTGTGTGGTAATCAGTATTAGACCTCTTTATGCGTCGGTGTTTGGTAATCAGTATAAGACATCTTTATATGGTCAGTGTAAGGTAATCAGTATTAGACCTGTATAGGATTCAGTATTAGACCTCTTTATATGGTCAGTGTGTGGTAATCAGTAAGAACTCTTTATATGGTCAGTTGCATGGTAATCAGTATAAGACATCTTTATATGGTCAGTGTATGGTAATCAGTATTAGACCTGTGTGTGGTCACTTGCATGGTAATCTGTATTAGACCTGTTTATATGGTCAGTTGTATGGTAATCAGTATTAGACCTGTTTGTGTGCATGGTCACTTGTATGGTAATCAGTATTAGACCTGTTTGTATGGTCAGTGTATGGTAATCAGTATTATACCTGTTTATATGGTCAGTTGTATTGTAAGAAGTATAAGACCTCCTTATATGGTCAGTTTATGTAAACAGAATTAGACCTGTTTATGTGGTCAGTTGTATGGTAATCAGTATAAGACATCTTTATATGGTCAGTGTATGGTAATCAGTATTAGACCTCTTCATATGGTCAGTTTATGGTAATCAGTATAAGACCTGTTTATGTGGTCAGTTGTATGGTAATCAGAATTAGACCTGTTTGTGTGGTCAGTTGTAGGGTAATCAGTATTAGACCTGTTTATGTGGTCAGTTGTATGGTAATCAGTATTAGACCTGTTTATATGGTCAGTGTATGGTAATCAGTATTAGACCTGTTTGTGTGGTCAGTTGTAGGGTAATCAGTATTAGACCTGTTTATGTGGTCAGTTGTATGGTAATCATTATTAGACCTGTTTATGTGGTCAGTTGTATGGTAATCAGTATTAGACCTGTGTATATGTTCAGTTGTATGGTAATCAGTATTACACCTGTTTATGTGGTCAGTTGTATTGTAATCAGTATTATTCCTGTGTATGTGTTCAGTTGTATGGTAATCATTATTACACCTGTTTATGTGGTCAGTTGTATGGTAATCAGTATTAGTCCTGTGTATGTGTTCAGTTGTATGGTAATCAGTATTAGACCTCTTTATATGGTCAGTGTGTGGTAATCAGTAAGACCTTTTTATATGGTCAGTGTATGGTAATCTGTATTAGACCTCTTTATATGGTCAGTGTATGGTAATCAATATTAGACCTCTTTATATGGTCAGTTTATGGTAATCAGTATTAGACCTGTTTAAGTGGTCAGTTGTATGGTAATCAGTATTAGACCTGTTTGTGTGGTCAGTTGTAGAGTAATCAGTATTAGACCTGTTTATATGGTCAGTTGTATGGCAATCATTATTAGACCAGTGTGTGGTCACTTGCATGGTATTCAGTATTAGATCTGTTTATGTGGTCAGTTGTTTGGCAATCAGTATTAGACCTCTATATGGTCAGTGTATGTAATCAGTATTAGACCTCTTTATATGTTCAGTGTATGGTAATCATTATTAGACAGGTTTATGTGGTCAGTTGTATGGTAATCAGTCTTAGTCCTGTTTATGTAGTCAGTTGTATGGCAATCAGTATTATACTTTATATGGTCAGTGTACGTAATCAGTATTATACCTGTTTATATGGTCAGTGTATGGTAATCAGTATTAGACCTCTTTATATGTTCAGTGTATGGATAATCATTATTAGACAGGTTTATGTGATCAGTTGTATGGTAATCAGTCTTAGACCTATTGATGTGGTCAGTTGTATGGTAATCACTATTATACCTGTTGATGTGGTCAGTTGTATGGTCATCAGTATTATACCTGTTGATGTGGTCAGTTGTATGGTAATCAGTATTAGACCTGTTTATGTGGTGAGTTGTATGGTAATCAGTATTAGTCCTGTGTATGTGTTCAGTTGTATAGTATTCATTATTAGACCTGTTTACGTGGTCAGTTGTATGGTAATCAGAATTATACCTGTTTTGTGTGGTCACTTGCATGGAAATCGGTAGTAGACCTGTTTATATGGTCACTTGCAGGGTAATCAGTATTAGACCTGTTTATATGGTCACTTGCATGGTAATTAGTATTAGACCTGTTTCTGTGGTCAGTTCTATGGTAATCAGTATTATACCTGTTTTGTGTGGTCACTTGCATGGAAATCGGTAGTAGACCTGTTTATATGGTCACTTGCAGGGTAATCAGTATTAGACCTGTTTATATGGTCACTTGCATGGTAATTAGTATTAGACCTGTTTCTGTGCTCAGTTCTATGGTAATCAGTATTATACCTGTTTATGTGGTCAGTTGTATGGTAATCAGTATTAGACCTGCTTATGTTTTCAGTTGTATGGTAATCAGTAACAGATCTGTTTATATGGTCACTTGCATGGTAATTAGTATTAGACCTGTTTCTGTGGTCAGTTGTATGGTAATCAGCATTAGACCTGTTTATGTGGTCAGTGTATGGTAATCAGTATTAGACCTGTTTGTGTGGTCAGTTGTAGGGTAATCAGTATTAGACCTGTTTATGTGGTCACTTGTATGGTAATCAGCATTAGACCTGTTGATGTGGTCAGGTGTATGATAATCAGTATAAGACATCTTTATATGGTCAGTGTAAGGTAATCAGTATTAGACCTGTATGGTAATCAGTATTAGACCTCTTTATATGGTCAGTGTGTGGTAATCAGTAAGACCTTTTTATATGGTCAGTGTATGGTAATCTGTATTAGACCTCTTTGTATGGTCATTGTATGGTAATCAGTATTAGTCCTGTGTGTGGTCAGTTGTATGGTAGTCAGTATTAGACATTTTTATTTGGCCAGTTGTATGGTAATCAGTATAAGACATCTTTATATGGTCAGTGTATGGTAATCAGTATTAGACCTCTTTATAGGTTCAGTTTATGGTAATCAGTATTAGACCTGTTTAAGTGGTAAGTTGTATGGTAATCAGTATTAGACCTGTTTGTGTGGTCAGATGTAGAGTAATCAGTATTAGACTTGTTTATGTGGTCAGTTGTATGGCAATCAGTATTAGACTTCTTTATATGGTCAGTGTATGGTAATCAGTATTAGACCTGTTTATGTGGTCAGTTGTATGGCAATCAGTATTAGACCTCTTTATATGTTCAGTGTATGGATAATCATTATTAGACAGGTTTATGTGATCAGTTGTATGGTAATCAGTCTTAGACCTCTTGATGTGGTCAGTTGTATGGTAATCACTATTATACCTGTTGATGTGGTCAGTTGTATGGTCATCAGTATTATACCTGTTGATGTGGTCAGTTGTATGGTAATCAGTATTAGACCTGTTTATGTGGTGAGTTGTATGGTAATCAGTATTAGTCCTGTGTATGTGTTCAGTTGTATGGTATTCATTATTAGACCTGTTTACGTGGTCAGTTGTATGGTAATCAGAATTATACCTGTTTATGTGGTCAGTTGTATGGTAATCAGTATTAGACCTGTTTATGTTGTCAGTTGTATGGTAATCAGTAACAGACCTGTTTGTGTGGTCACTTGTATGGTAATCAGTATTAGACCTGTTCGTGTGGTCAGTTGTATGGTAATCAGTATTAGACCTATTTGTATAGTCAGTTGTATGGTTATTATTATTAGACTTGTTTGAGTGGTCAGTTGTGTGGTATTCAGTATGAGTCCAGTGTATGTGATCAGTTGTATAGTAATCAGTATTAGACCTGTTTTGTGTGGTCACTTGCATGGAAATCGGTAGTAGACCTGTTTATATGGTCACTTGCAGGGTAATCAGTATTAGACCTGTTTATATGGTCACTTGCATGGTAATTAGTATTAGACCTGTTTCTGTGGTCAGTTGTATGGTAATCAGTATTATACCTGTTTATGTGGTCAGTTGTATGGTAATCAGTATTAGACCTGCTTATGTTTTCAGTTGTATGGTAATCAGTAACAGATCTGTTTATGTGGTCACTTGTATGGTAATCAGTATTAGACCTGTTGATGTGGTCAGTTGTATGGTAATCAGTATTAGACCTGTTTATGTGGTCAGTTGTATTGTAATCAGTATTAGACCTCTTTATATGGTCAGTGTATGGTAATCAGTAAAAGACATCTTTATATTGCCAGTGTATGGTAATCAGTATTAGACCTGTATGGTAATCAGTATTAGCCCTCTTTATATGGTCAGTGTGTGTTAATCAGTAAGACCTTTTTATGTGTTCAGTGTATTTTAATCTGTATTAGACCTCTTTTTATGGTCAGTGTATGGTAATCAGTATTAGACCTGTTTTTGTGAATGGTCAGTGGTATGGTAATCAGTATAAGACATCTTTATAGGTTCAGTTTATGGTAATCAGTATTAGACCTGTTTAAGTTGTCAGTTGTATGGTAATCAGTATTAGACCTGTTTGTGTGGTCAGATGTAGAGTAATCAGTATTAGACCTGTTTATTTGGTCAGTTGTATGGTAATCAGTATTAGACCTGTTTATGTGGTCAGTGTATGGTAATCATTATTAGACCTGTTTGTGTGGTCAGTTGTAGGGTAATCAGTATTAGACCTGTTTATGTGGTCACTTGTATGGTAATCAGCATTAGACCTGTTGATGTGGTCAGGTGTATGATAATCAGTATAAGACATCTTTATATGGTCAGTGTAAGGTAATCAGTATTAGACCTGTATGGTAATCAGTATTAGACCTCTTTATATGGTCAGTGTGTGGTAATCAGTAAGACCTTTTTATATGGTCAGTGTATGGTAATCTGTATTAGACCTCTTTATATGGTCATTGTATGGTAATCAGTATTAGACCTGTGTGTGGTCAGTTGTATGGTAGTCAGTTTTAGACATTTTTATTTCGCCAGTTGTATGGTAATCAGTATAAGACATCTTTATATGGTCAGTGTATGGTAATCAGTATTAGACCTCTTTATAGGTTTAGTTTATGGTAATCAGTATTAGACCTGTTTAAGTGGTCAGTTGTATGGTAATCAGTATTAGACCTGTTTGTGTGGTCAGATGTAGAGTAATCAGTATTAGACCTGTTTATGTGGTCAGTTGTATGGCAATCAGTATTAGACTTCTTTATATGGTCAGTGTATGGTAATCAGTATTAGACCTGTTTATGTGGTCAGTTGTATGGCAATCAGTATTAGACCTCTTTATATGGTCAGTGTATGTAATCAGTATCAGACCTCTATGCATTGTCAGTGTATGTAATCAGTATTAGACCTCTTAATATGGTCAGTGTATGGTAATCAGTATTAGACCTGTGTATGTGGTCAGTTGTATGGTAATCATTATTAGACCTGTTGATGTGGTCAGTTGTATGGTAATCAGTCTTAGTCCTGTGTATGTGGACAGTTGTATGGTAATCATTATTGTACCTGTTCATGTGGTCAGTTGTATGGTAATTAGTATTAGACCTATTGATGTGGTCAGTTGTATGGTAATCAGTATTAGTCCTGTGTATGTGGTCAGTTGTATGGTAATCATTATAAGACCTGTTTATGTGGTCAGTTGTATGGTAATCAGTATTAGACCTGTTTATGTGTTCAGTTGAAATGTAATCATTATTAGACCTGTTTACATGGCGAGTTGTATGGTCATCAGTATTGCACCTGTTTATGTGGTCACTTGTATTGTAATCAGTGTTAGATCTGTTTGTGTGGTCAGTTGTATGGTAATCAGTATTAGACCTATTTGTGTGTTCAGTTGTATGGTAATCAGTATTAGACCTGTTTGAGTGGTCAGTTGTGTGATAATCAGTATAAGTCCAGTGTATGTGGTCAGTTGAATGGTAATCAGTATTAGACCTGTTTATATGGTCAGTTGTATGGTTATCATTATTAGACCTATTTGTATGTTCAGTTGTATGGTAATCAGTATTAGACCTGTTTGAGTGGTCAGTTGTGTGATAATCAGTATAAGTCCAGTGTATGTGGTCAGTTGAATGGTAATCAGTATTAGACCTGTTTATATGGTCACTTGCATTGAAATCAGTATTAGACCTGTTTATATTGTCACGCATTGAAATCAGTAGTAGACCTGTTTATATGGTCAGTTGTATGGTAATCAGTATTAAACCTGTATATGTGGTCAGTTGTATCATAATCAGCATTAGACCTGTTTATGTACTCAGTTGTATGGTAATCAGTATTAGACCTGTTTGAGTGGTCAGTTGTGTGATAATCAGTATAAGTCCAGTGTATGTGGTCAGTTGAATGGTAATCAGTATTAGACCTGTTTATATGGTCACTTGCATTGAAATCAGTATTAGACCTGTTTATATGGTCACGCATTGAAATCAGTAGTAGACCTGTATATGTGGTCAGTTGTATGGTAATCAGTATTAGACCTGTTTATGTGGTCAGTTGTATGGTAATCAGTATTAGACATGTTTATGTGGTCAGTTGTATGGTAATTAGTATTAAACCTGTATATGTGGTCAGTTGTATGGTAATCAGTATTAGACATGTTTATGTGGTCAGTTGTATGGTAATTAGTATTAGACCTCTTTATATGGCCAGTGTATGGTAATCAGTATTAGACCTCGATATATGGTCAGTGTATGGTAATCAGTATAAGACATCTTTATATGGTCAGTGTAAGGTAATCAGTATAGACCTGTATGGTAATCAGTACTAGACCTCTTTATATGGTCAGTGTATGGTAATCTGTATTAGACCTCTTTATATGGTCAGTGTATGGTAATCAGTATAAGACCTGTGTGTGATCACTTGCATCGTAATCAGTATTAGACCTCTTTATATGGTCAGTGTATGGTAATCAATATTAGACCTCTTTATATGGTCAGTTTATGGTAATCAGTATTAGACCTCTTTATATGGTCAGTGTATGGTAATCAATATTAGACCTCTTTATATGGTCAGTGTATGGTAATCAATATTAGACCTCTTTATATGGTCAGTTTATGGTAATCAGTATTAAACGTGTTTGAGTGGTCAGTTGTATGGTAATCAGTATTAGACCTGTTGGTGTGGTCAGTTATAGCGTAATCAGTATTAGTCCTGTGTATGTGGTCAGTGTATGGTGATCAGTATTATACCTGTTTATGTAGTCAGTTGTATGGTAATCAGTATTAGTCCTGTTTATATGGTCACTTGCATTGAAATCAGTATTAGACCTGTTTTTATGGTCACGCATTGAAATCAGTAGTAGACCTGTATATGTGGTCAGTTGTATGGTAATCAATATTAGACCTGTTTATGTGGTCAGTTGTATGGTAATCAGTATTAGACATGTTTATGTGGTCAGTTGTATGGTAATTAGTATTAAACCTGTATATGTGGTCAGTTGTATGGTAATCAGTATTAGACATGTTTATGTGGTCAGTTGTATGGTAATTAGTATTAGACCTCTTTATATGGCCAGTGTATGGTAATCAGTATTAGACCTCGATATATGGTCAGTGTATGGTAATCAGTATAAGACCTCTTTATATGGTCAGTGTAAGGTAATCAGTATAGACCTGTATGGTAATCAGTACTAGACCTCTTTATATGGTCAGTGTATGGTAATCTGTATTAGACCTCTTTATATGGTCCGTGTATGGTAATCAATATTAGATCTCTTTATATGGTCAGTTTATGGTAATCAGTATTAGACCTCTTTATATGGTCAGTGTATGGTAATCAATATTAGACCTCTTTATATGGTCAGTGTATGGTAATCAATATTAGACCTCTTTATATGGTCAGTTTATGGTAATCAGTATTAAACGTGTTTGAGTGGTCAGTTGTATGGTAATCAGTATTAGACCTGTTGGTGTGGTCAGTTATAGGGTAATCAGTATTAGTCCTGTGTATGTGGTCAGTGTATGGTGATCAGTATTATACCTGTTTATGTAGTCAGTTGTATGGTAATCAGTATTAGTCCTGTGTATGTGTTCAGTTGTATGGTAATCATTATTACACCTGTTTATGTGGTCAGTTGTATGGTAATCAGTATTAGACCTGTTTATGTGGTCAGTTGTATGGTTATCATTATTAGACCTATTTGTGTGTTCAGTTGTATGGTAATCAGTATTAGACCTGTTTGAGTGGTCAGTTGTGTGATAATCAGTATAAGTCCAGTGTATGTGGTCAGTTGAATGGTAATCAGTATTAGACCTTTTTATATGGTCACTTGCATTGAAATCAGTATTAGACCTGTTTATATGGTCACGCTTTGAAATCAGTAGTAGACCTGTTTATATGGTCAGTTGTATGGTAATCGTTATTAAACCTGTATATGTGGTCAGTTGTATCATAATCAGCATTAGACCTGTTTATGTAGTCAGTTGTATGGTAATCAGTATTAGACCTGTTTGTGTGGCCAGATGTAGAGTAATCAGTATTAGACCTGTTTATGTGGTCAGTTGTATGGTAATCAGTATTAGACCTGTTTATGTGGTTAGTGTATGGTAATCAGTATTAGACCTGTTTGTGTGGTCAGTTGTAGGGTAATCAGTATTAGACCTGTTTATGTGGTCACTTGTATGGTAATCAGCATTAGATCTTTTGATGTGGTCAGGTGTATGATAATCAATATAAGACATCTTTATATGGTCAGTGTAAGGTAATCAGTATTAGACCTGTATGGTAATCAGTATTAGACCTCTTTATATGGTCAGTGTGTGGTAATCAGTAAGACCTTTTTATATGGTCAGTGTATGGTAATCTGTATTAGACCTCTTTATATGGTCATTGTGTGGTAATCAGTATTAGACCTGTGTGTGGTCAGTTGTATGGTAGTCAGTATTAGACATTTTTATTTGGCCAGTTGTATGGTAATCAGTATAAGATATCTTTATATGGTCAGTGTATGGTAATCAGTATTAGACCTCTTTATAGGTTCAGTTTATGGTAATCAGTATTAGACCTGTTTAAGTGGTCAGTTTAATGGAAGTCAGTATTTGACCTGTTTGTGTGGTCAGAGGTAGAGTAATCAGTATTACACTTGTTTATATGGTCAGTTGTATGGCAATCAGTATTAGACCTCTTTATATGGTCAGTGTATGTAATCAGTATTAGACCTCTATGTATTGTCAGTGTATGTAATCAGTATTAGACCTCTTAATATGGTCAGTGTATGGTAATCAGTATTAGACCTGTGTATGTGGTCAGTTGTATGGCAATGAGAATTAGACCTCTTTATATGGTCAGTGTATGTAATCAGTATTAGACCTCTTTATATGGTCAGTGTATGGTAATCAGTATTAGTCCTGTTTATGTGGTCAGTTGTATGGTAATCAGTATTAGACCTGTTGATGTGGTAAGTTGTATGGTAATCAATATTAGTCCTGTGTATGTGGTCAGTTGTATGGTAATCATTATTAGACCTGTTTATGTGGTCAGTTGTATTGTAATTAGTATTGACCGGTTTATATGGTCAGTTGTATGGTAATCAGTATTATACCTGTTTTTGTGGTCAGTTGTATCGTAATCAGTATTAGACCGGTTTATATGGTCAGTTGTATCGTAATCAGTATTAGAGTTGTTTATGTGGTCACTTGTATCGTAATCAGCATTAGACCTGTTGATGTGGTCAGGTGTATGGTAATCAGCATTAGACATGTTTAAATGGTCAGTGTATGATAATCAGTATAAGACATCTTTATATGGTCAGTGTAAGGTAATCAGTATTAGACCTGTATGGTAATCAGTATTAGACCTCTTTATATGGTCAGTGTATGTAATCAGTATTAGACCTCTATGCATTGTCAGTGTATGTAGTCAGTATTAGACCTCTTAATATGGTCAGTGTATGGTAATCAGTATTAGACCTGTGTATGTGGTCAGTTGTATGGTAATCATTATTAGACCTGTTGATGTGGTCAGTTGTATGGTAATCAGTCTTAGTCCTGTGTATGTGGTCAGTTGTATGGTAATCATTATTATACCTGTTCATGTGGTCAGTTGTATGGTAATTAGTATTAGACCTATTGATGTGGTCAGTTGTATGGTAATCAGTATTAGTCCTGTGTATGTGGTCAGTTGTATGGCAATCATTATAAGACCTGTTTATGTGGTCAGTTGTATGGTAATCAGTATTAGACCTGTTTATGTGTTCAGTTGAATGGTAATCATTATTAGACCTGTTTACATGGCGAGTTGTATGGTCATCAGTATTGCACCTGTTTATGTGGTCACTTGTATTGTAATCAGTGTTAGATCTGTTTGTGTGGTCAGTTGTATGGTAATCAGTATTAGACATATTTGTGTGTTCAGTTGTATGGTAATCAGTATTAGACCTCTTTATATGGTCAGTGTATGGTAATCAATATTAGACCTCTTTATATGGTCAGTGTATGGTAATCAATATTAGACCTCTTTATATGGTCAGTTTATGGTAATCAGTATTAAACGTGTTTGAGTGGTCAGTTGTATGGTAATCAGTATTAGTCCTGTGTATGTGGTCAGTGTATGGTGATCAGTATTATACCTGTTTATGTAGTCAGTTGTATGGCAATCAGTATTAGTCCTGTGTATGTGTTCAGTTGTATGGTAATCATTATTACACCTGTTTATGTGGTCAGTTGTATGGTAATCAGTATTAGACCTGTTTATGTGGTCAGTTGTATGGTTATCATTATTAGACCTATTTGTGTGTTC
Organism: Limnoperna fortunei; assembly: GCA_944474755.1. Classification (NCBI taxonomy): domain Eukaryota; kingdom Metazoa; phylum Mollusca; class Bivalvia; order Mytilida; family Modiolidae; genus Limnoperna; species Limnoperna fortunei. Next base: position 1,275,216 of record OX104120.1, read on the forward strand.
AGTTGTATGGTAATCAGTATTAGACCTGTTTGAGTGGTCAGTTGTGTGATAATCAGTATAAGTCCAGTGTATGTGGTCAGTTGAATGGTAATCAGTATTAGACCTTTTTATATGGTCACTTGCATTGAAATCAGTATTAGACCTGTTTATATGGTCACGCTTTGAAATCAGTAGTAGACCTGTTTATATGGTCAGTTGTATGGTAATCGTTATTAAACCTGTATATGTGGTCAGTTGTATCATAATCAGCATTAGACCTGTTTATGTAGTCAGTTGTATGGTAATCAGTATTAGACCTGTTTGTGTGGTCAGATGTAGAGTAATCAGTATTAGACCTGTTTATGTGGTCAGTTGTATGGTAATCAGTATTAGACCTGTTTATGTGGTCAGTGTATGGTAATCAGTACTAGACCTGTTTGTGTGGTCAGTTGTAGGGTAATCAGTATTAGACCTGTTTATGTGGTCACTTGTATGGTAATCAGCATTAGACCTTTTGATGTGGTCAGGTGTATGATAATCAGTATAAGACATCTTTATATGGTCAGTGTAAGGTAATCAGTATTAGACCTGTATGGTAATCAGTATTAGACCTCTTTATATGGTCAGTGTGTGGTAATCAGTAAGACCTTTTTATATGGTCAGTGTATGGTAATCTGTATTATACCTCTTTATATGGTCATTGTGTGGTAATCAGTATTAGACCTGTGTGTGGTCAGTTGTATGGTAGTCAGTATTAGACATTTTTATTTGGCCAGTTGTATGGTAATCAGTATAAGATATCTTTATATGGTCAGTGTATGGTAATCAGTATTAGACCTCTTTATAGGTTCAGTTTATGGTAATCAGTATTAGACCTGTTTAAGTGGTCAGTTTTATGGAAGTCAGTATTAGACCTGTTTGTGTGGTCAGAGGTAGAGTAATCAGTATTACACTTGTTTATATGGTCAGTTGTATGGCAATCAGTATTAGACCTCTTTATATGGTCAGTGTATGTAATCAGTATTAGACCTCTATGTATTGTCAGTGTATGTAATCAGTATTAGACCTCTTAATATGGTCAGTGTATGGTAATCAGTATTAGACCTGTGTATGTGGTCAGTTGTATGGCAATGAGAATTAGACCTCTTTATATGGTCAGTGTATGTAATCAGTATTAGACCTCTTTATATGGTCAGTGTATGGTAATCAGTATTAGTCCTGTTTATGTGGTCAGTTGTATGGTAATCAGTATTAGACCTGTTGATGTGGTAAGTTGTATGGTAATCAATATTAGTCCTATGTATGTGGTCAGTTGTATGGTAATCATTATTAGACCTGTTTATGTGGTCAGTTGTATTGTAATTAGTATTAGGCCGGTTTATGTGGTCAGTTGTATCGTAATCAGTATTAGAGTTGTTTATGTGGTCACTTGTATCGTAATCAGCATTAGACCTGTTGATGTGGTCAGGTGTATGGTAATCAGCATTAGACATGTTTAAATGGTCAGTGTATGATAATCAGTATAAGACATCTTTATATGGTCAGTGTAAGGTAATCAGTATTAGACCTGTATGGTAATCAGTATTAGACCTCTTTATATGGTCAGTGTGTGGTAATCAGTAAGACCTTTTTATATGGTCAGTGTATGGTAATCTGTATTAGGCCTCTTTATATGGTCATTGTATGGTAATCAGTATTAGACCTGTGTGTGGTCAGTTGTATGGTAGTCAGTATTAGACATTTTTATTTGGCCAGTTGTATGGTAATCAGTATAAGACATCTTTATATGTTCAGTTTATGGTAATCAGTATTAGACCTGTTTAAGTGGTCAGTTGTATGGGAATCAGTATTAGACCTGTTTGTGTGGTCAGATGTAGAGTAATCAGTATTAGACCTGTTTATGTGGTCAGTTGTATGGTAATCAGTATTAGACCTGTTTATGTGGTCAGTGTATGGTAATCAGTATTAGACCTGTTTGTGTGGTCAGTTGTAGGGTAATCAGTATTAGACCTGTTTATGTGGTCACTTGTATGGTAATCAGCATTAGACCTGTTGATGTGGTCAGGTGTATGATAATCAGTATAAGACATCTTTATATGGTCAGTGTAAGGTAATCAGTATTAGACCTGTATGGTAATCAGTATTAGACCTCTTTATATGGTCAGTGTGTGGTAATCAGTAAGACCTTTTTATATGGTCAGTGTATGGTAATCTGTATTAGACCTCTTTATATGGTCATTGTATGGTAATCAGTATTAGACCTGTGTGTGGTCAGTTGTATGGTAGTCAGTATTAGACATTTTTATTTGGCCAGTTGTATGGTAATCAGTATAAGACATCTTTATATGGTCAGTGTATGGTAATCAGTATTAGACCTCTTTATAGGTTCAGTTTACGGTAATCAGTATTAGACCTGTTTAAGTGGTCAGTTGTATGGTAATCAGTATTAGACCTGTTTGTGTGGTCAGATGTAGAGTAATCAGTATTAGACCTGTTTATGTGGTCAGTTGTATGGCAATCAGTATTAGACTTCTTTATATGGTCAGTGTATGGTAATCAGTATTAGACCTGTTTATGTGGTCAGTTGTATGGCAATCAGTATTAGACCTCTTTATATGGTCAGTGTATGTAATCAGTATTAGACCTCTATGTATTGTCAGTGTATGTAATCAGTATTAGACCTCTTAATATGGTCAGTGTATGGTAATCAGTATTAGACCTGTGTATGTGGTCAGTTGTATGGTAATCATTATTAGACCTGTTGATGTGGTCAGTTGTATGGTAATCAGTCTTTGTCCTGTGTATGTGGTCAGTTGTATGGTAATCATTATTATACCTGTTCATGTGGTCAGTTGTATGGTAATTAGTATTAGACCTATTGATGTGGTCAGTTGTATGGTAATCAGTATTAGTCCTGTGTATGTGGTCAGTTGTATGGTAATCATTATAAGACCTGTTTATGTGGTCAGTTGTATGGTAATCAGTATTAGACCTGTTTATGTGTTCAGTTGAATGGTAATCATTTTTAGACCTGTTTACATGGTCAGTTGTATGGTCATCAGTATTACACCTGTTTATGTGGTCACTTGTATTGTAATCAGTGTTAGATCTGTTTGTGTGGTCAGTTGTATGGTAATCAGTATTAGACCTATTTGTGTGTTCAGTTGTATGGTAATCAGCATTAGACCTGTTTGAGTGGTCAGTTGTGTGATAATCAGTATAAGTCCAGTGTATGTGGTCAGTTGAATGGTAATCAGTATTAGACCTGTTTATATGGTCACTTGCATTGAAATCAGTATTAGACCTGTTTATATGGTCACGCATTGAAATCAGTAGTAGACCTGTTTATATGGTCAGTTGTATGGTAATCAGTATTAAACCTGTATATGTGGTCAGTTGTATCATAATCAGCATTAGACCTGTTTATGTAGTCAGTTGTATGGCAATCAGTATTAGACCTGTTTGAGTGGTCAGTTGTGTGATAATCAGTATTAGTCCAGTGTATGTGGTCAGTTGAATGGTAATCAGTATTAGACCTGTTTATATGGTCACTTGCATTGAAATCAGTATTAGACCTGTTTATATGGTCACGCATTGAAATCAGTAGTAGACCTGTATATGTGGTCAGTTGTATGGTAATCAGTATTAGACCTGTTTATGTGGTCAGTTGTATGGTAATCAGTATTAGACATGTTTATGTGCTCAGTTGTATGGTAATTAGTATTAAACCTGTATATGTGGTCACTTGTATGGTAATCAGTATTAGACATGTTTATGTGGTCAGTTGTATGGTAATTAGTATTAGACCTCTTTATATGGCCAGTGTATGGTAATCAGTATTAGACCTCGATATATGGTCAGTGTATGGTAATCAGTATAAGACATCTTTATATGGTCAGTATAAGGTAATCAGTATAGACCTGTATGGTAATCAGTACTAGACCTCTTTATATGGTCAGTGTATGGTAATCAATATAAGACCTGTGTGTGATCACTTGCATTGTAATCAGTATTAGACCTCTTTATATGGTCAGTGTATGGTAATCAATATTAGACCTCTTTATATGGTCAGTTTATGGTAATCAGTATTAGACCTCTTTATATGGTCAGTGTATGGTAATCAATATTAGACCTCTTTATATGGTCAGTGTATGGTAATCAACATTAGACCTCTTTATATGGTCAGTTTATGGTAATCAGTATTAGACGTGTTTGAGTGGTCAGTTGTATGGTAATCAGTATTGCACCTGTTGGTGTGGTCAGTTGTATGGTTATCATTATTAGACCTATTTGTGTGTTCAGTTGTATGGTAATCAGTATTAGACCTGTTTGAGTGGTCAGTTGTGTGATAATCAGTATAAGTCCAGTGTATGTGGTCAGTTGAATGGTAATCAGTATTAGACCTTTTTATATGGTCACTTGCATTGAAATCAGTATTAGACCTGTTTATATGGTCACGCTTTGAAATCAGTAGTAGACCTGTTTATATGGTCAGTTGTATGGTAATCGTTATTAAACCTGTATATGTGGTCAGTTGTATCATAATCAGCATTAGACCTGTTTATGTAGTCAGTTGTATGGTAATCAGTATTAGACCTGTTTGTGTGGTCAGATGTAGAGTAATCAGTATTAGACCTGTTTATGTGGTCAGTTGTATGGTAATCGGTATTAGACCTGTTTATGTGGTCAGTGTATGGTAATCAGTATTAGACCTGTTTGTGTGGTCAGTTGTAGGGTAATCAGTATTAGACCTGTTTATGTGGTCACTTGTATGGTAATCAGCATTAGACCTGTTGATGTGGTCAGGTGTATGATAATCAGTATAAGACAGCTTTATATGGTCAGTGTAAGGTAATCAGTATTAGACCTGTATGGTAATCAGTATTAGACCTCTTTATATGGTCAGTGTGTGGTAATCAGTAAGACCTTTTTATATGGTCAGTGTATGGTAATCTGTATTAGACCTCTTTATATGGTCATTGTATGGTAATCAGTATTAGACCTGTGTGTGGTCAGTTGTATGGTAGTCAGTATTAGACATTTTTATTTGGCCAGTTGTATGGTAATCAGTATAAGACATCTTTATATGGTCAGTGTATGGTAATCAGTATTAGACCTCTTTATAGGTTCAGTTTATGGTAATCAGTATTAGACCTGTTTAAGTGGTCAGTTTTATGGAAGTCAGTATTAGACCTGTTTGTGTGGTCAGATGTAGAGTAATCAGTATTAGACTTGTTTATATGGTCAGTTGTATGGCAATCAGTATTAGACCTCTTTATATGGTCATTGTATGTAATCAGTATTAGACCTCTATGTATTGTCAGTGTATGTAATAAGTATTAGACCTCTTAATATGGTCAGTGTATGGTAATCAGTATTAGACCTGTGTATGTGGTCAGTTGTATGGCAATCAGAATTAGACCTCTTTATTTGGTCAGTGTATGTAATCAGTATTAGACCTCTTTATATGGTCAGTGTATGGCAATCAGTATTAGACCTGTGTATGTGGTCAGTTGTATGGAAATCATTATTATACCTGTTGATGTGGTCAGTTGTATGGTAATCAGTATTAGACCTGTTGATGTGGTCAGTTGTATGGTAATCAGTATTAGTCCTGTGTATGTGGTCAGTTGTCTGGTAATCATTATTATACCTGTTGATGTGGTCAGTTATATGGTAATCAGTATTAGACCTGTTGATGTGGTCAGTTGTATGGTAATCAGTATTAGTCCTGTTTATGTGGTCAGTTGTATGGTAATCAGTATTAGACCTGTTGATGTGGTAAGTTGTATGGTAATCAATATTCGTCCTGTGTATGTGGTCAGTTGTATGGTAATCATTATTAGACCTGTTTATGTGGTCAGTTGTATTGTAATCAGTATTAGGCCGGTTTATGTGGTCAGTTGTATGGTAATCAGTATTATACCTGTTTTTGTGGTCAGTTGTATCGTAATCAGTATTAGACCGGTTTATGTGGTCAGTTGTATCGTAATCAGTATTAGAGTTGTTTATGTGGTCACTTGTATCGTAATCAGCATTAGACCTGTTGATGTGGTCAGGTGTATGGTAATCAGCATTAGACATGTTTAAATTGTCAGTGTATGATAATCAGTATAAGACATCTTTATATGGTCAGTGTAAGGTAATCAGTATTAGACCTGTATGGTAATCAGTATTAGACCTCTTTATATGGTCAGTGTGTGGTAATCAGTAAGACCTTTTTATATGGTCAGTGTATGGTAATCTGTATTAGGCCTCTTTATATGGTCATTGTATGGTTATCAGTATTAGACCTGTGTGTGGTCAGTTGTATGGTAGTCAGTATTAGACATTTTTATTTGGCCAGTTGTATGGTAATCAGTATAAGACATCTTTATATGTTCAGTTTATGGTAATCAGTATTAGACCTGTTTAAGTGGTCAGTTGTATGGTAATCAGTATTAGACCTGTTTGTGTGGTCAGATGTAGAGTAATCAGTATTAGACCTGTTTATGTGGTCAGTTGTATGGTAATCAGTATTAGACCTGTTTATGTGGTCAGTGTATGGTAATCAGTATTAGATCTGTTTGTGTGGTCAGTTGTAGGGTAATCAGTATTAGACCTGTTTATGTGGTCACTTGTATGGTAATCAGCATTAGACCTGTTGATGTGGTCAGGTGTATGATAATCAGAATAAGACATCTTTATATGGTCAGTGTAAGGTAATCAGTATTAGACCTGTATGGTAATCAGTATTAGACCTCTTTATATGGTCAGTGTGTGGTAATCAGTAAGACCTTTTTATATGGTCAGTGTATGGTAATCTGTATTAGACCTCTTTATATGGTCATTGTATGGTAATCAGTATTAGACCTGTGTATGTGGTCAGTTGTATGGAAATCATTATTATACCTGTTGATGTGGTCAGTTGTATGGTAATCAGTATTAGACCTGTTGATGTGGGCAGTTGGATGGTAATCAGTATTAGTCCTGTGTATGTGGTCAGTTGTCTGGTAATCATTATTATACCTGTTGATGTGGTCAGTTATATGGTAATCAGTATTAGACCTGTTGATGTGGTCAGTTGTATGGTAATCAGTATTAGTCCTGTTTATGTGGTCAGTTGTATGGTAGTCAGTATTAGACATTTTTATTTGGCCAGTTGTATGGTAATCAGTATAAAACATCTTTATATGGTCAGTGTATGGTAATCAGTATTAGACCTCTTTATAGGCTCAGTTTACGGTAATCAGTATTAGACCTGTTTAAGTGGTCAGTTGTATGGTAATCAGTATTAGACCTGTTTGTGTGGTCAGATGTAGAGTAATCAGTATTAGACCTGTTTATGTGGTCAGTTGTATGGCAATCAGTATTAGACTTCTTTATATGGTCAGTGTATGGTAATCAGTATTAGGCCTGTTTATGTGGTCAGTTGTATGGCAATCAGTATTAGACCTCTTTATATGGTCAGTGTATGTAATCAGTATTAGACCTCTATGTATTGTCAGTGTATGTAATCAGTATTAGACCTGTGTATGTGGTCAGTTGTATGGTAATCATTATTAGACCTGTTGATGTGGTCAGTTGTATGGTAATTAGTATTAGACCTATTGATGTGGTCAGTTGTATGGTAATCAGTATTAGTCCTGTGTATGTGGTCAGTTGTATGGTAATCATTATAAGACCTGTTTATGTGGTCAGTTGTATGGTAATCAGTATTAGACCTGTTTATGTGTTCAGTTGAATGGTAATCATTTTTAGACCTGTTTACATGGTCAGTTGTATGGACATCAGTATTACACCTGTGTATGTGGTCACTTGTATTGTAATCAGTGTTAGATCTGTTTGTGTGGTCAGTTGTATGGTAATCAGTATTAGACCTTTTTGTGTGTTCAGTTGTATGGTAATCAGCATTAGACCTGTTTGAGTGGTCAGTTGTGTGATAATCAGTATAAGTCCAGTGTATGTGGTCAGTTGAATGGTAATCAGTATTAGACCTGTTTATATGGTCACTTGCATTGAAATCAGTATTAGACCTGTTTATATGGTCACGCATTGAAATCAGTAGTAGACCTGTTTATATGGTCAGTTGTATGGTAATCAGTATTAAACCTGTATATGTGGTCAGTTGTATCATAATCAGCATTAGACCTGTTTATGTAGTCAGTTGTATGGCAATCAGTATTAGACCTGTTTGAGTGGTCAGTTGTGTGATAATCAGTATTAGTCCAGTGTATGTGGTCAGTTGAATGGTAATCAGTATTAGACCTGTTTATATGGTCACTTGCATTGAAATCAGTATTAGACCTGTTTATATGGTCACGCATTGAAATCAGTAGTAGACCTGTATATGTGGTCAGTTGTATGGTAATCAGTATTAGACCTGTTTATGTGGTCAGTTGTATGGTAATCAGGATTAGACATGTTTATGTGCTCAGTTGTATGGTAATTAGTATTAAACCTGTATATGTGGTCACTTGTATGGTAATCAGTATTAGACATGTTTATGTGGTCAGTTGTATGGTAATTAGTATTAGACCTCTTTATATGGCCAGTGTATGGTAATCAGTATTAGACCTCGATATATGGTCAATGTATGGTAATCAGTATAAGACATCTTTATATGGTCAGTATAAGGTAATCAGTATAGACCTGTATGGTAATCAGTACTAGACCTCTTTATATGGTCAGTGTATGGTAATCTGTATTAGACCTCCTTATATGGTCAGTGTATGGTAATCAATATAAGACCTGTGTGTGATCACTTCCATTGTAATCAGTATTAGACCTCTTTATATGGTCAGTGTATGGTAATCAATATTAGACCTCTTTATATGGTCAGTTTATGGTAATCAGTATTAGACCTCTTTATATGGTCAGTGTATGGTAATCAATATTAGACCTCTTTATATGGTCAGTGTATGGTAATCAACATTAGACCTCTTTATATGGTCAGTTTATGGTAATCAGTATTAGACGTGTTTGAGTGGTCAGTTGTATGGTAATCAGTATTGCACCTGTTGGTGTGGTCAGTTGTATGGTTATCATTATTAGACCTATTTGTGTGTTCAGTTGTATGGTAATCAGTATTAGACCTGTTTGAGTGGTCAGTTGTGTGATAATCAGTATAAGTCCAGTGTATGTGGTCAGTTGAATGGTAATCAGTATTAGACCTTTTAATATGGTCACTTGCATTGAAATCAGTATTAGACCTGTTTATATGGTCACGCTTTGAAATCAGTAGTAGACCTGTTTATATGGTCAGTTGTATGGTAATCGTTATTAAACCTGTATATGTGGTCAGTTGTATCATAATCAGCATTAGACCTGTTTATGTAGTCAGTTGTATGGTAATCAGTATTAGACCTGTTTGTGTGGTCAGATGTAGAGTAATCAGTATTAGACCTGTTTATGTGGTCAGTTGTATGGTAATCGGTATTAGACCTGTTTATGTGGTCAGTGTATGGTAATCAGTATTAGACCTGTTTGTGTGGTCAGTTGTAGGGTAATCAGTATTAGACCTGTTTATGTGGTCACTTGTATGGTAATCAGCATTAGACCTGTTGATGTGGTCAGGTGTATGATAATCAGTATAAGACATCTTTATATGGTCAGTGTAAGGTAATCAGTATTAGACCTGTATGGTAATCAGTATTAGACCTCTTTATATGGTCAGTGTGTGGTAATCAGTAAGACCTTTTTATATGGTCAGTGTATGGTAATCTGTATTAGACCTCTTTATATGGTCATTGTATGGTTATCAGTATTAGACCTGTGTGTGGTCAGTTGTATGGTAGTCAGTATTAGACATTTTTATTTGGCCAGTTGTATGGTAATCAGTATAAGACATCTTTATATGGTCAGTGTATGGTAATCAGTATTAGACCTCTTTATAGGTTCAGTTTATGGTAATCAGTATTAGACCTGTTTAAGTGGTCAGTTTAATGGAAGTCAGTATTAGACCTGTTTGTGTGGTCAGATGTAGAGTAATCAGTATTAGACTTGTTTATATGGTCAGTTGTATGGCAATCAGTATTAGACCTCTTTATATGGTCATTGTATGTAATCAGTATTAGACCTCTATGTATTGTCAGTGTATGTAATCAGTATTAGACCTCTTAATATGGTCAGTGTATGGTAATCAGTATTAGACCTGTGTATGTGGTCAGTTGTATGGCAATCAGAATTAGACCTCTTTATTTGGTCAGTGTATGTAATCAGTATTAGACCTCTTTATATGGTCAGTGTATGGTAATCAGTATTAGACCTGTGTATGTGGTCAGTTGTATGGAAATCATTATTATACCTGTTCATGTGGTCAGTTGTATGGTAATCAGTATTAGACCTGTTGATGTGGTCAGTTGTATGGTAATCAGTATTAGTCCTGTGTATGTGGTCAGTTGTCTGGTAATCATTATTATACCTGTTGATGTGGTCAGTTATATGGTAATCAGTATTAGACCTGTTGATGTGGTCAGTTGTATGGTAATCAGTATTAGTCCTGTTTATGTGGTCAGTTGTATGGTAATAAGTATTAGACCTGTTGATGTGGTAAGTTGTATGGTAATCAATATTAGTCCTGTTTATGTGGTCAGTTGTATGGTAATCATTATTAGACATGTTTATGTGGTCAGTTGTATTGTAATCAGTATTAGGCCGGTTTATGTGGTCAGTTGTATGGTAATCAGTATTATACCTGTTTTTGTGGTCAGTTGTATCGTAATCAGTATTAGACCGGTTTATGTGGTCAGTTGTATCGTAATCAGTATTAGAGTTGTTTATGTGGTCACTTGTATCGTAATCAGCATTAGACCTGTTGATGTGGTCAGGTGTATGGTAATCAGCATTAGACATGTTTAAATGGTCAGTGTATGATAATCAGTATAAGACATCTTTATATGGTCAGTGTAAGGTAATCAGTATTAGACCTGTATGGTAATCAGTATTAGACCTCTTTATATGGTCAGTGTGTGGTAATCAGTAAGACCTTTTTATATGGTCAGTGTATGGTAATCTGTATTAGGCCTCTTTATATGGTCATTGTATGGTAATCAGTATTAGACCTGTGTGTGGTCAGTTGTATGGTAGTCAGTTTTAGACATTTTTATTTGGCCAGTTGTATGGTAATCAGTATAAGACATCTTTATATGTTCAGTTTATGGTAATCAGTATTAGACCTGTTTAAGTGGTCAGTTGTATGGTAATCAGTATTAGACCTGTTTGTGTGGTCAGATGTAGAGTAATCAGTATTAGACCTGTTTATGTGGTCAGTTGTATGGTAATCAGTATTAGACCTGTTTATGTGGTCAGTGTATGGTAATCAGTATTAGATCTGTTTGTGTGGTCAGTTGTAGGGTAATCAGTATTAGACCTGTTTATGTGGTCACTTGTATGGTAATCAGCATTAGACCTGTTGATGTGGTCAGGTGTATGATAATCAGAATAAGACATCTTTATATGGTAAGTGTAAGGTAATCAGTATTAGACCTGTATGGTAATCAGTATTAGACCTCTTTATATGGTCAGTGTGTGGTAATCAGTAAGACCTTTTTATATGGTCAGTGTATGGTAATCTGTATTAGACCTCTTTATATGGTCATTGTATGGTAATCAGTATTAGACCTGTGTATGTGGTCAGTTGTATGGAAATCATTATTATACCTGTTGATGTGGTCAGTTGTATGGTAATCAGTATTAGACCTGTTGATGTGGGCAGTTGGATGGTAATCAGTATTAGTCCTGTGTATGTGGTCAGTTGTCTGGTAATCATTATTATACCTGTTGATGTGCTCAGTTATATGGTAATCAGTATTAGACCTGTTGATGTGGTCAGTTGTATGGTAATCAGTATTAGTCCTGTTTATGTGGTCAGTTGTATGGTAGTCAGTATTAGACATTTTTATTTGGCCAGTTGTATGGTAATCAGTATAAGACATCTTTATATGGTCAGTGTATGGTAATCAGTATTAGACCTCTTTATAGGTTCAGTTTACGGTAATCAGTATTAGACCTGTTTAAGTGGTCAGTTGTATGGTAATCAGTATTAGACCTGTTTGTGTGGTGAGATGTAGAGTAATCAGTATTAGACCTGTTTATGTGGTCAGTTGTATGGCAATCAGTATTAGACTTCTTTATATGGTCAGTGTATGGTAATCAGTATTAGGCCTGTTTATGTGGTCAGTTGTATGGCAATCAGTATTAGACCTCTTTATATGGTCAGTGTATGTAATCAGTATTAGACCTCTATGTATTGTCAGTGTATGTAATCAGTATTAGACCTCTTAATATGGTCAGTGTATGGTAATCAGTATTAGACCTGTGTATGTGGTCAGTTGTATGGTAATCATTATTAGACCTGTTGATGTGGTCAGTTGTATGGTAATCAGTCTTTGTCCTGTGCATGTGGTCAGTTGTATGGTAATCATTATTATACCTGTTCATGTGGTCAGTTGTATGGTAATTAGTATTAGACCTATTGATGTGGTCAGTTGTATGGTAATCAGTATTAGTCCTGTGTATGTGGTCAGTTGTATGGTAATCATTATAAGACCTGTTTATGTGGTCAGTTGTATGGTAATCAGTATTAGACCTGTTTATGTGTTCAGTTGAATGGTAATCATTATTAGACCTGTTTACATGGTCAGTTGTATGGTCATCAGTATTACACCTGTTTATGTGGTCACTTGTATTGTAATCAGTGTTAGATCTGTTTGTGTGGTCAGTTGTATGGTAATCAGTATTAGACCTGTTTATGTGTTCAGTTGAATGGTAATCATTATTAGACCTGTTTACATGGTCAGTTGTATGGTCATCAGTATTACACCTGTTTATGTGGTCACTTGTATTGTAATCAGCATTAGACCTGTTTGAGTGGTCAGTTGTGTGATAATCAGTATAAGTCCAGTGTATGTGGTCAGTTGAATGGTAATCAGTATTAGACCTGTTTATATGGTCACTTGCATTGAAATCAGTATTAGACCTGTTTATATGGTCACGCATTGAAATCAGTAGTAGATCTGTTTATATGGTCAGTTGTATGGTAATCAGTATTAAACCTGTATATGTGGTCAGTTGTATCATAATCAGCATTAGACCTGTTTATGTAGTCAGTTGTATGGTAATCAGTATTAGACCTGTTTGAGTGGTCAGTTGTGTGATAATCAGTATAAGTCCAGTGTATGCGGTCAGTTGAATGGTAATCAGTATTAGACCTGTTTATATGGTCACTTGCATTGAAATCAGTAATAGACCTGTTTATATGGTCACGCATTGAAATCAGTAGTAGACCTGTATATGTGGTCAGTTGTATGGTAATCAGTATTAGACCTGTTTATGTGGTCAGTTGTATGGTAATCAGTATTAGACCTGTTTATGTGGTCAGTGTATGGTAATCAGTATTAGACCTGTTTGTGTGGTCAGTTGTAGGGTAATCAGTATTAGACCTGTTTATGTGGTCACTTGTATGGTAATCAGCATTAGACCTGTTGATGTGGTCAGGTGTATGATAATCAGTATAAGACATCTTTATATGGTCAGTGTAAGGTAATCAGTATTAGACCTGTATGGTAATCAGTATTAGACCTCTTTATATGGTCAGTGTGTGGTAATCAGTAAGACCTTTTTATATGGTCAGTGTATGGTAATCAGTATAAGACATCTTTATATGGTCAGTGTATGGTAATCAGTATTAGACCTCTTTATAGGTTCAGTTTATGGTAATCAGTATTAGACCTGTTTAAGTGGTCAGTTGTATGGAAGTCAGTATTAGACCTGTTTGTGTGGTCAGATGTAGAGTAATCAGTATTAGACTTGTTTATATGGTCAGTTGTATGGCAATCAGTATTAGACCTCTTTATATGGTCAGTGTATGTAATCAGTATTAGACCTCTATGTATTGTCAGTGTATGTAATCAGTATTAGACCTCTTAATATGGTCAGTGTATGGTAATCAGTATTAGACTTGTGTATGTGTTCAGTTGAATGGTAATCATTATTAGACCTGTTTACATTGTCAGTTGTATGGTCATCAGTATTACACCTGTTTATGTGGTCACTTGTATTGTAATCAGTGTTAGATCTGTTTGTGTGGTCAGTTGTATGGTAATCAGTATTAGACCTATTTGTGTGTTCAGTTGTGTGGTAATCAGCATTAGACCTGTTTGAGTGGTCAGTTGTGTGATAATCAGTATAAGTCCAGTGTATGTGGTCAGTTGAATGGTAATCAGTATTAGACCTGTTTATATGGTCACTTGCATTGAAATCAGTATTAGACCTGTTTATATGGTCACGCATTGAAATCAGTAGTAGATCTGTTTATATGGTCAGTTGGATGGTAATCAGTATTAAACCTGTATATGTGGTCAGTTGTATCATAATCAGCATTAGACCTGTTTATGTAGTCAGTTGTATGGTAATCAGTATTAGACCTGTTTGAGTGGTCAGTTGTGTGATAATCAGTATAAGTCCAGTGTATGTGGTCAGTTGAATGGTAATCAGTATTAGACCTGTTTATATGGTCACTTGCACTGAAATCAGTATTAGACCTGTTTATATGGTCACGCATTGAAATCAGTAGTAGACCTGTATATGTGGTCAGTTGTATGGTAATCAGTATTAGACCTGTTTATGTGGTCAGTTGTATGGTAATCAGTATTAGACATGTTTATGTGGTCAGTTGTATGGTAATTAGTATTAGACCTCTTTATATGGCCAGTGTATGGTAATCAGTATTAGACCTCGATATATGGTCAGTGTATGGTAATCAGTATAAGACATCTTTATATGGTCAGTATAAGGTAATCAGTATAGACCTGTATGGTAATCAGTACTAGACCTCTTTATATGGTCAGTGTATGGTAATCTGTATTAGACCTCTTTATATGGTCAGTGTATGGTAATCAGTATAAGACCTGTGTGTGATCACTTGCATCGTAATCAGTATTAGACCTCTTTATATGGTCAGTGTATGGTAATCAATATTAGACCTCTTTATATGGTCAGTTTATGGTAATCAGTATTAGACCTCTTTATATGGTCAGTGTATGGTAATCAATATTAGACCTCTTTATATGGTCAGTGTATGGTAATCAATATTAGACCTCTTTATATGGTCAGTTTATGGTAATCAGTATTAGACGTGTTTGAGTGGTCAGTTGTATGGTAATCAGTATTAGACCTGTTGGTGTGGTCAGTTATAGGGTTATCAGTATTAGTCCTGTGTATGTGGTCAGTGTATGGTAATCAGTATTATACCTGTTTATGTAGTCAGTTGTATGGTAATCAGTATTAGTCCTGTGTATGTGTTCAGTTGTTTGGTAATCATTATTACACCTGTTTATGTCGTCAGTTGTATGGTAATCAGTATTAGACCTGTTTATGTGGTCAGTTGTATGGTTATCATTATTAGACCTGTTTGAGTGGTCAGTTGTGTGATAATCAGTATAAGTCCAGTGTATGTGGTCAGTTGAATGGTAATCAGTATTAGACCTGTTTATATGGTCACTTGCATTGAAATCAGTATTAGACCTGTTTATATGGTCACGCATTGAAATCAGTAGTAGACCTGTTTATATGGTAAGTTGTATGGTAATCAGTATTAAACCTGTATATGTGGTCAGTTGTATCATAATCAGCATTAGACCTGTTTATGTAGTCAGTTGTATGGAAATTAGTATTAGACCTGTTTGTGTGGTCAGATGTAGAGTAATCAGTATTAGACCTGTTTATGTGGTCAGTTGTATGGTAATCAGTATTAGACCTGTTTATGTGGTCAGTAAATGGTAATCAGTATTAGACCTGTTTGTGTGGTCAGTTGTAGGGTAATCAGTATTAGACCTGTTTATGTGGTCACTTGTATGGTAATCAGCATTAGACCTGTTGATGTGGTCAGGTGTATGATAATCAGTATAAGACATCTTTATATGGTCAGTGTAAGGTAATCAGTATTAGACCTGTATGGTAATCAGTATTAGACCTCTTTATATGGTCAGTGTGTGGTAATCAGTAAGACCTTTTTATATGGTCAGTGTATGGTAATCTGTATTAGACCTCTTTATATGGTCATTGTATGGTAATCAGTATTAGACATGTGTGTGGTCAGTTGTATGGTAGTCAGTATTAGACATTTTTATTTGGCCAGTTGTATGGTAATCAGTATAAGACATCTTTATATGGTCAGTGTATGGTAATCAGTATTAGACCTCTTTATAGGTTCAGTTTATTGTAATCAGTATTAGACCTGTTTAAGTGGTCAGTTGTATGGAAGTCAGTATTAGACCTGTTTGTGTGGTCAGATGTAGAGTAATCAGTATTAGACTTGTTTATATGGTCAGTTGTATGGCAATCAGTATTAGACCTCTTTATATGGTCAGTGTATGTAATCAGTATTAGTCGTCTATGTATTGTCAGTGTATGTAATCAGTATTAGACCTCTTAATATGGTCAGTGTATGGTAATCAGTATTAGACCTGTGTATGTGGTCAGTTGTATGGTAATCATTATTAGACCTGTTGATGTGGTCAGTTGTATGGTAATCAGTCTTAGTCCTGTGTATGTGGTCAGTTGTATGGTAATCATTATTATACCTGTTGATGTGGTCAGTTGTATGGTAATCATTATTATACCTGTTGATGTGGTCAGTTGTATTGGTATTAGTATTAGACCTGTTGATGTGGTCAGTTGTATGGTAATCAGGATTAGTCCTGTGTATGTGGTCAGTTGTATGGTAATCATTATAAGACCTGTTTATGTGGTCAGTTGTATGGTAATCAGTATTAGACCTGTTTATGTGTTCAGTTGAATTGTAATCATTATTAGACCTGTTTACATGGTCAGTTGTATGGTCATCAGTATTACACCTGTTTATGTGGTCACTTGTATGGTATTCAGTGTTAGATCTGTTTGTGTGGTCAGTTGTATGGTAATCATTATTAGACCTATTTGTGTGTTCAGTTGTATGGTAATCAGTATTAGACCTGTTTGAGTGGTCAGTTGTGTGATAATCAGTATAAGTCCAGTGTATGTGGTCAGTTGAATGGTAATCAGTATTAGACCTGTTTATATGGTCACTTGCATTGAAATCAGTATTAGACCTGTTTATATGGTCACGCATTGAAATCAGTAGTAGACCTGTTTATATGGTCAGTTGTATGGTAATCAGTATTAAACCTGTATATGTTGTCAGTTGTATCATAATCAGCATTAGACCTGTTTATGTAGTCAGTTGTATGGTAATCAGTATTAGACCTGTTTGTGTGGTCAGATGTAGAGTAATCAGTATTAGACCTGTTTATGTGGTCAGTTGTATGGTAATCAGTATTAGACCTGTTTATGTGGTCAGTGTATGGTAATCAGTATTAGACCTGTTTGTGTGGTCAGTTGTAGGGTAATCAGTATTAAACCTGTTTATGCGGTCACTTGTATGGTAATCAGCATTAGACCTGTTGATGTGGTCATGTGTATGATAATCAGTATAAGACATCTTTACATGGTCAGTGTAAGGTAATCAGTATTAGACCTGTATGGTAATCAGTGTTAGACCTCTTTATATGGTCAGTGTGTGGTAATCAGTAAGACCTTTTTATATGGTCAGTGTATCGTAATCTGTATTAGACCTCTTTATATGGTCATTGTATGGTAATCAGTATTAGACATGTGTGTGGTCAGTTGTATGGTAGTCAGTATTAGACATTTTTATTTCGCCAGTTGTATGGTAATCAGTATAAGACATCTTTATATGGTCAGTGTATGGTAATCAGTATTAGACCTCTTTATAGGTTCAGTTTATGGTAATCAGTATTAGACCTGTTTAAGTGGTCAGTTGTATGGAAGTAAGTATTAGACCTGTTTGTGTGGTCAGATGTAGAGTAATCAGTATTAGACTTGTTTATATGGTCAGTTGTATGGGAATCAGTATTAGACCTCTTTATATGGTCAGTGTATGTAATCAGTATTAGACCTCTATGTATTGTCAGTGTATGTAATCAGTATTAGACCTCTTAATATGGTCAGTGTATGGTAATCAGTATTAGACCTGTGTATGTGGTCAGTTGTATGGTAATCATTATTAGACCTGTTGATGTGGTCAGTTGTATGGTAATCAGTCTTAGTCCTGTGTATGTGGTCAGTTGTATGATAATCATTATTATACCTGTTGATGTGGTCAGTTGTATGGTAATCATTATTATACCTGTTGATGTGGTCAGTTGTATGGTAATTAGTATTAGACCTGTTGATGTGGTCAGTTGTATGGTAATCAGTATTAGTCCTGTGTATGTGGTCAGTTGTATGGTAATCATTATAAGACCTGTTTATGTGGTCAGTTGTATGGTAATCAGTATTAGACCTGTTTATGTGTTCAGATGAATTGTAATCATTATTAGACCTGTTTACATGGTCAGTTGTATGGTCATCAGTATTAAACCTGTTTTTGTGGTCACTTGTATGGTATTCAGTGTTAGATCTGTTTGTGTGGTCAGTTGTATGGTAATCAGTATTAGACCTATTTGTGTGTTCAGTTGTATGGTAATCAGTATTAGACCTGTTTGAGTGGTCAGTTGTGTGATAATCAGTATAAGTCCAGTGTATGTGGTCAGTTGAATGGTAATCAGTATTAGACCTGTTTATATGGTCACTTGCATTGAAATCAGTATTAGACCTGTTTATATGGTCACGCATTGAAATCAGTAGTAGACCTGTTTATATGGTCAGTTGTATGGTAATCAGTATTAAACCTGTATATGTGGTCAGTTGTATCATAATCAGCATTAGACCTGTTTATGTAGTCAGTTGTATGGTAATCAGTATTAGACCTGTTTGAGTGGTCAGTTGTGTGATAATCAGTATAAGTCCAGTGTATGTGGTCAGTTGAATGGTAATCAGTATTAGACCTGTTTATATGGTCACCTGCATTGAAATCAGTATTAGACCTGTTTATATGGTCACGCATTGAAATCAGTAGTAGACCTGTTTATATGGTCAGTTGTATGGTAATCAGTATTAAACCTGTATATTTGGTCAGTTGTATGGTAATCAGTATTAGACCTGTTTATGTTGTCAGTTGTATGGTAATCAGTATTAGACATGTTTATGTGGTCAGTTGTATGGTAATTAGTATTAAACCTGTATATGTGGTCAGTTGTATGGTAATTAGTATTAAACCTGTAAATGTGGTCAGTTGTATGGTAATCAGTATTAGACATGTTTATGTGGTCAGTTGTATGGTAATTAGTATTAGACCTCTTTATATGGCCAGTGTATGGTAATCAGTATTAGACCTCGATATATGGTCAGTGTATGGTAATCAGTATAAGACATCTTTATATGGTCAGTGTAAGGTAATCAGTATAGACCTGTATGGTAATCAGTACTAGACCTCTTTATATGGCCAGTGTATGGTAATCTGTATTAGACCTCTTTATATTATCAGTGTATGGTAATCAGTATAAGACCTGTGTGTGATCACTTGCACGGTAATCAGTATTAGACCTCTTTATATGGTCAGTGTATGGTAATCAATATTAGACCTCTTTATATGGTCAGTTTATGGTAATCAGTATTAGACCTCTTTATATGGTCAGTGTATGGTAATCAATATTAGACCTCTTTATATGGTCAGTGTATGGTAATCAATATTAGACCTCTTTATACGGTCAGTTTATGGTAATCAGTATTAGACCTGTTTAAGTGGTCAGTTGTATGGTAATCAGTATTAGACCTGTTGGTGTGGTCAGTTATAGGGTAATCAGTATTAGTCCTGTGTATGTGGTCAGTGTATGGTAATCAGTATTATACCTGTTTATGTAGTCAGGTGTTGTTGTCATAAGGGGCAACTGTCAAGGGGGTAGTTGTCATGAGGGTTAATTGTCAAGGGGGTAGTTGTTATAAGGGGGCAATTGTCTATGGGGTAGTTGTCTCATAAAGGGGCAATTGTCAAGGGGGTAGTTGTCATAAAGGGGCAATTGTCCAAGGGGAGAGACATCAGGGGCAATGTGAAGGGGGTAGTTGTAATAACAGGGCAATTGTCAAGGGGGTAGTTGTCATAAAGGGGCAATTGTCAAGGGGGTAGTTGTCATAAGGGGGCAATTGTCAAGGGGGCAGTTGTCATAAGGGGTCAATTGTCAAGGGGGGTAGTTGTCATAAGGAGGCAATTGTCAAGGAGGTAGTTGTCATTAAGGGGCAAATGTCAAGGGGGGTAGTTGTAATAAGGGGGCAATCGTCAAGGGGGTAGTTGTCATAAAGGGGCAATTGTCAAGGGGGTAGTTGTCATAAGGGGGCAATTATCAAGGGGGTAGTTATCATGAGGGGCAAATGTCAAGGGGGTAGTTGTCATAAGGGGGCAATTGTCAAAGGGGTAGTTGTCATAAGGGGGCAATTATCAAGGGGGTAGTTATCATGAGGGGCAATTGTCAAGTGGGTAGTTGTCATAAGGGGCAATTATCAAGGGGGTAGTTGACATAAGGAGGCAATTGTCAAGTGTGTAGTTGACATAAGGAGGCAATTGTCAAGGGGGTAGTTATCATAAGGGGGCAATTGTCAAGGGGGTAGTTGTCATAAGGGGGCAATTTTCAAAGTGGTAGTTGACATAAGGAGGCAATTGTCAAGGGGGTAGTTGTCATAAAGGGGGCAATTGTCAAGGGGGTAGTTGTAACAAGGGGGCAATTTTCAAGGGGGAAGTTGTCATAAGGGGACAATTGTCAAAGGGGTAGTTGACATAAGGAGGCAATTGTCAAGTGGGTAGTTGTCATAAGGGGGCAATTTTCAAAGTGGTAGTTGACATAAGGGGGCAATTGTCAAGGGGGTATTTGTCATAAAGGGGGCAATTGTCAAGGGGGTAGTTGTCATCAAGGGGCAACTGTCAAGGGGGTAGTTGTCATAAGGGGGCAATTGTCAAGTGGGTAGTTGACATAAGGAGGCAATTGTCAAGGGGGTAGTTATCATAAGGGAGCAATTGTCAAGGGGGTAGTTGTCATAAGGGGGCAATTTTCAAAGTGGTAGTTGACATAAGGAGGCTATTGTCAAGGGGGTAGTTAGCATAAGGGGCTATTGTCAAGGGGGTAGTTGTCATAAGGGGCAATTGTCAAGGGGGGTAGTTGTCATAAGGGGGCAATTGTCAAGGGGGATAGTTGTCATAAGAGGGCTATTGTCAAGGGGGGTAGTTGTCATAAGGGGGCAATTGTCAAGGGGGGTAATTGTAATAAGGGGGCAATTGTCAAGGGGGTATACGTAGTTGTCATACAGGGGCAATTGTCAAGGGGGCAGTTGTCATAAAGGGGCAATTATCAAGGGGGTAGTTATCATTACGGGGAAATGTCAAGGGGGTATTTGTCATAAGGGGGCAATTGTCAAAGGGGTAGTTGTCATAAGGGGCAATTGTCAAGGGGGTAGTTATCATAAGGAGGCAATTGTCAATGGGGTAGTTGTCAAAAAGGGGCAATTGTCAAAGGGTCAGTTATCAAGGACAAATGTCAAAGGGGTAGTTGACATAAGGAGGCAATTGTCAAGTGGGTAGTTGTCATAAGGGGGCAATTTTCAAAGTGGTAGTTGACATAAGGAGGCAATTGTCAAGGGGGTAGTTGTGATAAAGGGGGCAATTAACAAGGGGGAAGTTGTCATAAGGCGACAATTGTCAATGGGGTAGTTGACATAAGGGGCAATTGTCAATGGGGTAGTTCACATAAGGGGCAATTGTCAAGGGGGTAGTTGTAACAAGGGGACAATTTTCAAGGGGGAAGTTGTCATAAGGGGACAATTGTCAAAGGGGTAGTTGACATTAGGAGGCAATTGTCAAGTGGGTAGTTGTCATAAGGGGGCAATTTTCAAAGTGGTAGTTGACATAAGGGGGCAATTGTCAAGGGGGTAGTTGTGATAAAGGGGGGCAATTGTCAAGGGGGAAGTTGTCATAAGGGGACAATTGTCAATGGGGTAGTTGACATAAGGGGCAATTGTCAATGGGGAAGTTGACATAAGGGGCAATTGTCAAGAGGATAGTGTTCATAAGGGGCAATTGTCAAGGGGGGTAGTTGTCATAAGGGGGCAATTGTCAAGGGGGGTAGTTGTCGTAAGGGGGCTATTGTCAAGGGGGTAGTTGTCATGAGGGGCAATTGTCCAAGGGGAGAGACATCAGGGGCAATTAGAACGGGGTAGTTGTCATAACAGGGCAATTGTCAAGGGGGTAGTTGTTATAAGGGGCAATTTTCAATGGGGTAGTTGTCTCATAAAGGGACAATTGTCAAGGGGGTAGTTGTCATAAAGGGGCAATTGTCCAAGGGGAGAGACATCAGGGGTAATGTGAAGGGGGTAGTTGTCATAACAGGGCAATTGTCAAGGGGGTAGTTGTCATAAAGGGGCAATTGTCAAGGGGGGTAGTTGTCATAAAGGGGCAATTGTCAAGGGGGCAGTTGTCATAAGGGGGCAATTGTCAAGGAGGGTAGTTGTCATAAGGAGGCAATTGTCAAGGAAGTAGTTGTCATAAAGGGGCAAATGTCAAGGGGGGTAGTTGTAATAAGGGGGCAATTGTCAAGGGGGCAATCGTCAAGGGGGTAGTTGTCATAAGGGGCAATTGTCAAAGGGGTAGTAGACATAAGGAGGCAATTGTCAAGTGGGTAGTTGTCATAAGGGGGCAATTTTCAAAGTGGTCGTTGACATAAGGGGGCAATTGTCAAGGGGGTAGTTGTCATAAAGGGGGGCAATTGTCATAAGGGGACAATTGTCAATGGGGTAGTTGACATAAGAGGCAATTGTCAAGGGGGTAGTTGACATAAGGGGCAATTGTCAAGGGGGTAGTTGTCATAAGGGGGCAATTGTCAAGGGGGGCAGTTGTCATAAGGGGGCAATTGTCAAGGGGGATAGTTGTCATAAGGAGGCAATTGTCAAGGAGGTAGTTGTCATAAAGGGGCAAATGTCAAGGGGGGTAGTTGTAATAAGGGGGCAATCGTCAAGGGGGTAGTTGTCATAAAGGGGCAATTGTCAAGGGGGTAGTTCTCATAAGGGGGCAATTATCAAGGAGGTAGTTATCATGAGGGGCAAATGTCAAGGGGGTAGTTGTCATAAGGGGGCAATTGTCTAAGGGGTAGTTGTCATAAGGGGGCAATTATCAAGGGGGTAGTTATCATGAGGGGCAATTGTCAAGTGGGTAGTTGTCATAAGGGGCAATTATCAAGGGGGTAGTTGACATAAGGAGGCAATTGTCAAGGGGGTAGTTATCATAAGGGGGCAATTGTCAAGGGGGTAGTTGTCATAAGGGGGCAATTTTCAAAGTGGTAGTTGACATAAGGAGGCAATTGTCAAGGGGGTAGTTGTCATAAAGGGGGCAATTGTCAAGGGGGTAGTTGACATAAGGAGGCAATTGTCAAGGGGGGTAGTTGTCGTAAGGGGGCTATTGTCAAGGGTGTTGTTGTCATAAGGGGCAACTGTCAAGGGGGTAGTTGTCATGAGGGGCAATTGTCAAGGGGGTAGTTGTTATAAAGGGTTAATTGTCAAGGGGGTAGTTGTTATAAGGGGCAATTGTCAATGGGGTAGTTGTCTCATAAAGGGGCAATTGTCAAGGGGGTATTTGTCATAAAGGGGCAATTGTCCAAGGGGAGAGACATCAGGGGCAATGTGAAGGGGGTAGTTGTCATAACAGGGCAATTGTCAAGGGGGTAGTTGTCATAAAGGGACAATTGTCAAGGGGGGTAGTTGTCATAAGGGGACAATTGTCAAGGGGGCAGTTGTCATAAGGGGGCAATTGTCAAGGGGGGTAGTTGTCATAAGGAGGCAATTGTCAAGGAGGTAGTTGTCATAAAGGGGCAAATGTCAAGGGGGGTAGTTGTAATAAGGGGGCAATTGTCAAGGGGGTAGTTGTCATAAGGGGCAATTGTCCAAAGGGGTAGTTGACATAAGGAGGCAATTGTCAAGTGGGTAGCTGTCATAAGGGGGCAATTTTCAAAGTGGGAGTTGACATAAGGGGGCAATTGTCAAGGGGGTAGTTGTCATAAAGGGGGGCAATTGTCAAGGGGAAAGTTGTCACAAGGGGACAATTGTCAATGGGGTAGTTGACATAAGGGGCAATCGTCAATGGGGTATCTGACATAAGGGGCAATTGTCAAGAGGATAGTGTTCATAAGGGGCAATTGTCAAGGGGGGTAGTTGTCATAAGGGGGCAATTGTCAAGGGGGGTAGTTGTCGTAAGGGGGCTATTGTCAAGGGTGTTGTTGTCATAAGGGGCAACTGTCAAGGGGGTAGTTGTCATGAGGGGCAATTGTCCAAGGGGAGAGACATCAGGGGCAATGTGAAGGGGGTAGTTGTCATAACAGGGCAATTGTCA
Source organism: Limnoperna fortunei (assembly GCA_944474755.1). Lineage (NCBI taxonomy): Eukaryota > Metazoa > Mollusca > Bivalvia > Mytilida > Modiolidae > Limnoperna > Limnoperna fortunei. Next base: position 1,299,478 of record OX104120.1, read on the forward strand.
AGGGGGTAGTTGTCATAAAGGGGCAATTGTCAAGGGGGCAGTTGTCATAAGGGGGCAATTGTCAAGGAGGTAGTTGTCATAAAGGGGAAAATGTCAAGGGGGTAGTTGTAATAAGGGGGCAATTGTCAAGGGGGCAATCATCAAGGGGGTAGTTGTCATAAGGGGCAATTGTCAAAGGGGTAGTAGACATAAGGAGGCAATTGTCAAGTGGGTAGTTGTCATAAGGGGGCAATTTTCAAAGTGGTCGTTGACATAAGGGGGCAATTGTCAAGGGGGTAGTTGTCATAAAGGGGGGCAATTGTCAAGGGGGAAGTTGTCATAAGGTGACAATTGTCAATGGGGTAGTTGACATAAGGGGCAATTGTCAATGGGGTAGTTGACATAAGGGGCAATTGTCAAGAGGATAGTGTTCATTAGGGGCAATTGTCAAGGGGGGTAGTTGTCATAAGGGGGCAATTGTCAAGGGGGGTAGTTGTCGTAAGGGGGCTATTGTCAAGGGTGTTGTTGTCATAAGGGGCAACTGTCAAGGGGGTAGTTGTCATGAGGGTTAATTGTCAAGGGGGTAGTTGTCATAAGGGGGCAATTTTCAAAGTGGTAGTTGACATAAGGAGGCAATTGTCAAGGTTGTAGTTGTCATAAACGGGGCAATTGTCAAGGGGGTAGTTGTAACAAGGGGGCAATTTTCAAGGGGGAAGTTGTCATAAGGGGACAATTGTCAAAGGGGTAGTTGACATAAGGAGGCAATTGTCAAGTGGGTAGTTGTCATAAGGGGACAATTGTCGATGGGGTAGTTGACATAAGGGGCAATTGTCAAGAGGATAGTGTTCCTAAGGGGCAATTGTCAAGGGGAGTAGTTGTCATAAGGGGGCAATTGTCAAGGGGGGTAGTTGTCGTAAGGGGGCTATTGTCAAGGGTGTTGTTGTCATAAGGGGCAACTGTCAAGGGGGTAGTTGTCATGAGGGGCAATTGTCAAGGGGGTAGTTGTTATAAGGGGCAATTGTCAATGGGGTAGTTGTCTCATAAAGGGGCAATTGTCAAGGGGGTAGTTGTCATAAAGGGGCAATTGTCCAAGGGGAGAGACATCAGGGGCAATGTGAAGGGGGTAGTTGTCATCACAGGGCAATTGTCAAGGGGGTAGTTGTCATAAAGGGACAACTGTCAAGGGGGGTAGTTGTCATAAAGGGACAATTGTCAAGGGGGCAGTTGTCATAAGGGGGCAATTGTCAAGGGGGGTAGTTGTCATAAGGAGGCAATTGTCAAGGAGGTAGTTGTCATAAAGGGGCAAATGTCAAGGGGGGTAGTTGTAATAAGGGGGCAATTGACAAGGGAGTAGTTGTCATAAGGGGGCAATTGTCAAAGGGGTAGTTGACATAAGGAGGCAATTGTCAAGTGGGTAGCTGTCATAAGGGGGCAATTTTCAAAGTGGGAGTTGACATAAGGGGGCAATTTTCAAGGGGGTAGTTGTCATAAAGGGGGGCAATTGTCAAGGGGGAAGTTGTCATAAGGGGACAATTGTCAATGGGGTAGTTGACATAAGGGGCAATTGTCAATGGGGTAGCTGACATAAGGGGCAATTGTCAAGGGGGTAGTTATCATAAGGGGGCAATTGTCAAGGGGGTAGTTATCATAAAGGGGGCAATTGTCAAGGGGGTAGTTATCAAGGACAATTGTCAAAGGGGTAGTTGACATAAGGAGGCAATTGTCAAGTGGGTAGTTGTCATAAGGGGGCAATTTTCAAAGTGGTAGTTTACATAAGGAGGCAATTGCCAAGGGGGTAGTTGTGATAAAGGGGCAATTTTCAGTGGTAGTTGACATAAGGAGGCAATTGTCAAGGGGGTAGTTGTGATAAAGGGGGCAATTGTCAAGGGGGAAGTTGTCATAAGGGGACAATTGTCAATGGGGTAGTTGACATAAGGGGCAATTGTAAAGGGAGTAGTTATAACAAGGGGGCAATTTTCAAGGGGGAAGTTGTCATAAGGGGACAAGTGTCAAAGGGGTAGTTGACATTAGGAGGCATTTGTCAAGTGGGTAGTTGTCATAAGGGGGCAATTGTCAACGGGGAAGTTGTCATAAGGGGACAATTGTCAATGGGGTAGTTGACATAAGGGGCAATTGTCAATGGGGAAGTTTACATAAGGGGATTTTGTCAAGAGGATAGTGTTCATAAGGGGCAATTGTCAAGGGGGTAGTTGTCATAAGGGGGCAATTGTCAAGGGGGTAGTTATCATAAGGAGGCAATTGTCAAGTGGGTAGTTGTCATAAGGGGGCAATTGTCAAGTGGGTAGTTGACATAAGGAGGCAATTGTCAAGGGGGTAGTTGTCATAAGGGGGCAATTGTCAAGGGGGTAGTTGTCATAAGGGGGCAATTGTCAAGGGGGAAGTTGTCATAAGGGGGCAATTGTCAAGGGGGTAGTTATCATAAGGAGGCAATTGTCAAGTGGGTAGTTGTCATAAAGGGGGGCAATTGTCAAGGGGGTAGTTGACATAAGAGGGCTATTGTCAAGGGGGTAGTTGTCATAAGGAGGCAATTGTCAAGTGGGTAGTTGTCAAAAGGGGGCAATTGTCAAGGGGGAAGTTGTAATAAGAAGGCAATTGTCAAGGGGGTAGTTGTCATAAGGAGGCAATTGTCAAGGGGGTAGTTGTCATAAAGGGGCAATTGTCAAGGGGGTAGTTATCATAAGGGGGCAATTGTTAAGGGGGTAGTTGTCATAAGGGGGCAATTTTCAAAGTGATAGTTGACATAAGGAGGCAATTGTCAAGTGTGTAGTTGACATAAGGAGGCAATTGTCAAGGGGGTAGTTATCATAAGGGGGCAATTGTCAAGGGGGAAGTTGACATAAGAGGGCTATTGTCAAGGGGGTAGTTGACATAAGAGGGCTATTGTCAAGGGGGTAGTTGTCATAAGGAGGCAATTGTCAAGTGGGTAGTTGTCATAAGGGGGCAATTGTCAAGGGGGTAGTTATCATAAGGAGGCAATTGTCAAGTGGGTAGTTGTCATAAGAGGGCAATTGTCAAGGGGGTAGTTATCATAAGGAGGCAATTGTCAAGTGGGTAGTTGTCATAAGGGGGCAATTGTCAAGTGGGTAGTTGACATAAGGAGGCAATTGTCAAGGGGGTAGTTGTCATAAGGGGGCAATTGTCAAGGGGGTAGTTGTCATAAGGGGGCAATTGTCAAGTGGGTAGTTGTCATAAAGGGGGGCAATTGTCAAGGGGGTAGTTGACATAAGAGGGCTATTGTCAAGGGGGTAGTTGTCATAAGGAGGCAATTGTCAAGTGGGTAGTTGTCAAAAGGGGGCAATTGTCAAGGGGGAAGTTGTAATAAGAAGGCAATTGTCAAGGGGGTAGTTGTCATAAGGAGGCAATTGTCAAGGGGGTAGTTGTCATAAAGGGGCAATTGTCAAGGGGGTAGTTATCATAAGGGGGCAATTGTTAAGGGGGTAGTTGTCATAAGGGGGCAATTTTCAAAGTGATAGTTGACATAAGGAGGCAATTGTCAAGTGTGTAGTTGACATAAGGAGGCAATTGTCAAGGGGGTAGTTATCATAAGGGGGCAATTGTCAAGGGGGAAGTTGACATAAGAGGGCTATTGTCAAGGGGGTAGTTGACATAAGAGGGCTATTGTCAAGGGGGTAGTTGTCATAAGGAGGCAATTGTCAAGTGGGTAGTTGTCATAAGGGGGCAATTGTCAAGGGGGTAGTTATCATAAGGAGGCAATTGTCAAGTGGGTAGTTGTCATAAGGGGGCAATTGTCAAGGGGGTAGTTATCATAAGGAGGCAATTGTCAAGTGGGTAGTTGTCATAAGGGGGCAATTGTCAAGTGGGTAGTTGACATAAGGAGGCAATTGTCAAGGGGGTAGTTGTCATAAGGGGGCAATTGTCAAGGGGGTAGTTGTCATAAGGGGGCAATTGTCAAGGGGGAAGTTGTCATAAGGGGCAATTGTCAAGGGGGTAGTTATCATAAGGAGGCAATTGTCAAGTGGGTAGTTGTCATAAAGGGGGGCAATTGTCAAGGGGGTAGTTGACATAAGAGGGCTATTGTCAAGGGGGTAGTTGTCATAAGGAGGCAATTGTCAAGTGGGTAGTTTTCAAAAGGGGGCAATTGTCAAGGGGGAAGTTGTAATAAGAAGGCAATTGTCAAGGGGGTAGTTGTCATAAGGAGGCAATTGTCAAGGGGGTAGTTGTCATAAAGGGGCAATTGTCAAGGGGGTAGTTGTCATAAGGGGGCAATTGTCAAGTGGGCAGTTGTCATAAGGGGGCAATTGTCAAGGGTCTTGTTGTCATAAAGGGGCAATTGTCAAGGGTGTTTTTGTCATAAGGGGTAACTGTCAAGGGGGTAGTTGTCATAAAGGTGCAATTGTCAAGGGGGGTAGTTGTAATAAGGGGGCAATGGTCAAGGGGGCAGTTGTCATAAGGGGGCAATTGTCAAGGGGGTTGTTGTCATAAAGCGGCAATTGTCAAGGGGGTATACGTAGTTGTCATAAGGGGGCAATTGTCAAGTGGGTAGTTTTCAAAAGGGGGCAATTGTCAAGGGGGAAGTTGTAATAAGAAGGCAATTGTCAAGGGGGTAGTTGTCATAAGGAGGCAATTGTCAAGGGGGTAGTTGTCATAAAGGGGCAATTGTCAAGGGGGTAGTTGTCATAAGGGGGCAATTGCCAAGTGGGCAGTTGTCATAAGGGGGCAATTGTCAAGGGTCTTGTTGTCATAAAGGGGCAATTGTCAAGGGTGTTTTTGTCATAAGGGGTAACTGTCAAGGGGGTAGTTGTCATAAAGGTGCAATTGTCAAGGGGGGTAGTTGTAATAAGGGGGCAATGGTCAAGGGGGCAGTTGTCATAAGGGGGCAATTGTCAAAGGTTTTGTTGTCATAAGGGGGCAATTGCCAAGGGGGTAGTTGTCATAAGGGGGCAATTGTCAAGGGGGTAGTTGTCATAAGGGGGCAATTCTCAAGGGTGTTGTTGTCATAAGGGGCAATTGTCAAGGGGGGTAGTTGTCATAAGGGGGCAATTGTCAATGGGGGTAGTTGTCATAAGGGGGCAATTGTCAACGGGGGTAGTTGTCATAAGGGGCAATTGTCAAGTGGGTAGTTGTCATAAGGGGGCAATTGTCAAGGGTGTTGTTGTCATAAGGGGGCAATTGTCAAGGGGGGTAGTTGTCATAAGGGGGCAATTGTCAAGGGGGTAGTTGTCATAAGGGGGCAATTGTCAAGGGGGGTAGTTGTCATAAGGGGCTATTGTCAAGGGGTTAGTTGTCATAAGGGGGCAATTGTCAAGGGGGGTAGTTGTAATAAGGGGGCAATTGTCAAGGGGGTTGTTGTCATAAAGCGGCAATTGTCAAGGGGGTATACGTAGTTGTCATAAGGGGGCAATTGTCAAGGGGGTAGTTGTCATAAGTGGGCAATTATCAAGGGGGTAGTTATCATGAGGGGCAAATGTCAAGGGGGTAGTTGTCATAATGGGACAATTGTCAAAGGGGTAGTTGACATAAGGAGGCAATTGTCAAGGGGGTAGTTATCATAAGGGGGCAATTGTCAAGGGGGTAGTTGTCATAAGGGGGCAATTTTCAAAGTGGTAGTTGACATAAGGAGGCAATTCTCAAGTGGGTAGTTGTCATAAGGGGGCAATTGTCAAGGGGGTAGTTATCATAAGGAGGCAATTGTCAAGGGGGTAGTTGACATAAGGGGGCAATTTTCAAAGTGGTAGTTGACATAAGGAGGCAATTGTCAAGTGGGTAGTTGACATAAGGGGGCAATTTTCAAAGTGGTAGTTGACATAAGGAGGCAATTGTCAAGGGGGTAGTTGTCATAAGGGGCAATTGTCAAGTGGGTAGTTGTCATAAGGGGGCAATTATCAAGCGGGTAGTTATCGTAAGAAGGCAATTGTCAAGGGGGTAGTTGTCATAAGGGGGCAATTTTCAAAGTGGTAGTTGACATAAGGAGGCAATTGTCAAGGGGGTAGTTATCATAAGGAGGCAATTGTCAAGGGGGTAGTTATCATAAGGGGGCAATGGTCAAGGGGGTAGTTATCATAAGGGGGCAATTGTCAAGGGGTAGTTGTCATAAAGGTGCAATTGTCAAGGGGGGTAGTTGAAATAAGAGGGCAATTGTCAAGGGGGCAGTTGTCATAAGGGGGCAATTGTCAAGGGTCTTGTTGTCATAAAGGGGCAATTGTCAAGGGTGTTGTTGTCATAAGGGGTAACTGTCAAAGGGGTAGTTGTCATAAAGGTGCAATTGTCAAGGGGGGTAGTTGTAATAAGAGGGAAATTGTCCAGGGGGCAGTTGTCATAAGGGGGCAATTGTCATAAGGGGGCAATTGTCAAGGGTGTTGTTGTCATAAGGGGCAATTGTCAAGGGGGGTAGTTGTAATAAGGGGGCAGTTGTCATAAGGGGGCAATTGTCAAGGGTGTTGTTGTCATAAGGGGCAATTGTCAAGGGGGGTAGTTGTTATAAGGGGGCAATTGTCAAGGGGGGTAGTTGTCATAAGGGGACTATTGTCAAGGGGGGTAGTTGTCATAAGGGGGCAATTGTCAAGGGGGGTAGTTGTAATAAGGGGGCAATTGTCAAGGGGGTAGTTGTCATAAGGGGGCAATTGTCAAGGGAGGTAGTTGTCATAAGGGGGCTATTGTCAAGGGGGTAGTTGTCATAAGGGGGCAATTGTCAAGGGGGGTAGTTGTAATAAGGGGGCAATTGTCAAGGGGGTTGTTGTCATAAAGTGGCAATTGTCAAGGGGGTATACGTAGTTGTCCTACAGGGGCAATTGTCAAGTGGGTAGTTGTCATAAAGGGGCAATTGTCAAGGGGATAGTTGTCATAAGGGGGCAATTATCAAGGGGGTAGTTATCATGAGGGGTAAATGTCAAGGGGGTAGTTGTCATAACGGTACAATTGTCAAAGGGGTAGTTGTCATAAGGGGTCAATTGTCAAGCGGGTAGTTATCGTAAGGAGGCAATTGTCAAGGGGGTAGTTGTCATAAGGGGGCAATTTTCAAAGTGGTAGTTGACATAAGGAGGCAATTGTCAAGTGGGTAGTTGTCATAAGGGGGCAATTGTCAAAGGGGGTAGTTATCATAAGGAGGCAATTGTCAAGGGGGTAGTTATCATAAGGGGACAATTGTCAAGGGGGTAGTTGTCATAAGGGGGCAATTGTCAAGGGTCTTGTTCTCATAAAGGGGCAATTGTCAAGGGTGTTGTTGTCATAAGAGGGCAATTGTCAAGGGGGTAGTTGTCATAAAGGTGCAATTGTCAAGGGGGGTAGTTGAAATAAGAGGGCAATTGTCAAGGGGGCAGTTGTCATAAGGGGGCAATTGTCAAGGGTCTTGTTGTCATAAAGGGGCAATTGTCAAGGGTGTTGTTGTCATAAGGGGTAACTGTCAAGGGGGTAGTTGTCATAAAGGTGCAATTGTCAAGGGGGGGTAGTTGTAATAAGAGGGCAATTGTCAAGGGGGCAGTTGTCATAAGGGGGCAATTGTCAAAGGGGGTAGTTATCATAAGGAGGCAATTGTCAAGGGGGTAGTTATCATAAGGGGGCAATTGTCAAGGGGGTAGTTGTCATAAGGGGGCAATTGTCAAGGGTCTTGTTGTCATAAAGGGGCAATTGTCAAGGGTTTTGTTGTCATAAGCAGGCAATTGTCAAGGGGGGTAGTTGTCATAAGGGGGCAATTGTAAAGGGGGTAGTTGTCATAAGGGGGCAATTGTCAAGGGGGTAGTTGTCATAAGGGGGCAAGTGTCAAGGGGGTAGTTGTCATAAAGGGGCAATTGTCAAGGGGGGTAGTTGTAATAAGGGGGCAGTTGTCATAAGGGGGCAATTGTCAAGGGTGTTGTTGTCATAAGGGGCAATTGTCAAGGGGGGTAGTTGTCATAAGGGGGCAATTGTCAAGGGGGGTAGTTGTCATAAGGGGGCTATTGTCAAGGGGGGTAGTTGTCATAAGGGGGCAATTGTCAAGGGGGGTAGTTGTAATAAGGGGGCAATTGTCAAGGGGGTAGTTGTCATAAAGGGGCAATTGTCAAGGGGGTATACGTAGTTGTCTTACAGGGGCAACTGTCAAGGGGGTAGTTGTCATCAAGGGGCAATTGTCAAGGGGGTAGTTGTCATAAGGGGGCAATTGACATAAGGAGGCAATTGTCAAGGGGGTAGTTGTCATAAAGGGGGTAGTTGTCATAAGGGGACAATTGTCAATGGGGTAGTTGACATAAGGGGCAATTGTCAATGGGGTAGTTAGCATAAGGGGCTATTGTCAAGGGGGTAGTTGTCATAAGGGGCAATTGTCAAGGGGGGTAGTTGTCATAAGGGGGCAATCGTCAAGGGGGGTAGTTGTAATAAGGGGGCAATTGTCAAGGGGGTATACATAGTTGTCATACAGGGGAAATTTTCAAGGGGGTAGTTGTCATAAGGGGGCAATTGTCAAGGGGGGTAGTTGTCATAAGGGGGCTATTGTCAAGGGGGGTAGTTGTCATAAGGGGGCAATTGTCAAGGGGACTAGTTGTAATAAGGGGGCAATTGTCAAGGGGGTAGTTGTCATAAAGGGGCAATTGTCAAGGGGGTATACGTAGTTGTCATACAGGGGCAACTGTCAAGGGGGTAGTTGACATAAAGAGGCAATTGTCAAGTGGGTAGTTGTCATAAGGGGGCAATTGTCAAGGGGGTAGTTGACATAAGGGGTCAATTGTCAAGCGGGTAGTTATCGTAAGGAGGCAATTGTCAAGGGGGTAGTTGTCATAAGGGGGCAATTTTCAAAGTGGTAGTTGACATAAGGAGGCAATTGTCAAGTGGGTAGTTGTCATAAGGGGGCAATTGTCAAAGGGGGTAGTTATCATAAGGAGGCAATTGTCAAGGGGGTAGTTATCATAAGGGGACAATTGTCAAGGGGGTAGTTGTCATAACGGGGCAATTGTCAAGGGTCTTGTTCTCATAAAGGGGCAATTGTCAAGGGTGTTGTTGTCATAAGAGGGCAATTGTCAAGGGGGTAGTTGTCATAAAGGTGCAATTGTCAAGGGGGGTAGTTGAAATAAGAGGGCAATTGTCAAGGGGGCAGTTGTCATAAGGGGGCAATTGTCAAGGGTCTTGTTGTCATAAAGGGGCAATTGTCAAGGGTGTTGTTGTCATAAGGGGTAACTGTCAAGGGGGTAGTTGTCATAAAGGTGCAATTGTCAAGGAGGGGGTAGTTGTAATAAGAGGGCAATTGTCAAGTGGGCAGTTGTCATAAGGGGGCAATTGTCAAAGGGGGTAGTTATCATAAGGAGGCAATTGTCAAGGGGGTAGTTATCATAAGGGGGCAATTGTCAAGGGGGTAGTTGTCATAAGGGGGCAATTGTCAAGGGTCTTGTTGTCATAAAGGGGCAATTGTCAAGGGTTTTGTTGTCATAAGCAGGCAATTGTCAAGGGGGGTAGTTGTCATAAGGGGGCAATTGTAAAGGGGGTAGTTGTCATAAGGGGGCAATTGTCAAGGGGGTAGTTGTCATAAGGGGGCAATTGTCAAGGGGGTAGTTGTCATAAAGGGGCAATTGTCAAGGGGGGTAGTTGTAATAAGGGGGCAGTTGTCATAAGGGGGCAATTGTCAAGGGTGTTGTTGTCATAAGGGGCAATTGTCAAGGGGGGTAGTTGTCATAAGGGGGCAATTGTCAAGGGGGGTAGTTGTCATAAGGGGGCTATTGTCAAGGGGGGTAGTTGTCATAAGGGGGCAATTGTCAAGGGGGGTAGTTGTAATAAGGGGGCAATTGTCAAGGGGGTAGTTGTCATAAAGGGGCAATTGTCAAGGGTCTTGTTGTCATAAAGGGGCAATTGTCAAGGGTTTTGTTGTCATAAGCAGGCAATTGTCAAGGGGGGTAGTTGTCATAAGGGGGCAATTGTAAAGGGGGTAGTTGTCATAAGGGGGCAATTGTCAAGGGGGTAGTTGTCATAAGGGGGCAATTGTCAAGGGGGTAGTTGTCATAAAGGGGCAATTGTCAAGGGGGGTAGTTGTAATAAGGGGGCAGTTGTCATAAGGGGGCAATTGTCAAGGGTGTTGTTGTCATAAGGGGCAATTGTCAAGGGGGGTAGTTGTCATAAGGGGGCAATTGTCAAGGGGGGTAGTTGTCATAAGGGTGCTATTGTCAAGGGGGGTAGTTGTCATAAGGGGGCAATTGTCAAGGGGGGTAGTTTTAATAAGGGGGCAATTGTCAAGGGGGTAGTTGTCATAAAGGGGCAATTGTCAAGGGGGTATACGTAGTTGTCATACAGGGGCAACTGTCAAGGGGGTAGTTGTCATCAAGGGGCAATTGTCAAGGGGGTAGTTGTCATAAGGGGGCAATTGACATAAGGAGGCAATTGTCAAGGGGGTAGTTGTCATAAAGGGGGCAATTGTCAAGGGGGAAGTTGTCATAAGGGGACAATTGTCAATGGGGTAGTTGACATAAGGGGCAATTGTCAATGGGGTAGTTAGCATAAGGGGCTATTGTCAAGGGGCAAGTTGTCATAAGGGGCAATTGTCAAGGGGGGTAGTTGTCATAAGGGGGCAATCGTCAAGGGGGGTAGTTGTAATAAGGGGGCAATTGTCAAGGGGGTATACATAGTTGTCATACAGGGGAAATTTTCAAGGGGGTAGTTGTCATAAGGGGGCAATTGTCAAGGGGGGTAGTTGTCATAAGGGGGCTATTGTCAAGGGGGGTAGTTGTCATAAGGGGGCAATTGTCAAGGGGACTAGTTGTAATAAGGGGGCAATTGTCAAGGGGGTAGTTGTCATAAAGGGGCAATTGTCAAGGGGGTATACGTAGTTGTCATACAGGGGCAACTGTCAAGGGGGTAGTTGTCATCAAGGGGCAATTGTCAAGGGGGTAGTTGTCATAAGGGGGCAATTGACATAAGGAGGCAATTGTCAAGGGGGTAGTTGTCATAAAGGGGGCAATTGTCAAGGGGGAAGTTGTCATAAGGGGACAATTGTCAATGGGGTAGTTGGCATAAGGGGCAATTGTCAATGGGGTAGTTAGCATAAGAGGCTATTGTCAAGGGGGTAGTTGTCATAAGGGGAAATTGTCAAGGGGGGTAGTTGTCATAAGGGGGCAATCGTCAAGGGGGGTAGTTGTAATAAGGGGGCAATTGTCAAGGGGGTATACGTAGTTGTTATACAGGGGAAATTTTCAAGGGGGTAGTTGTCATAAAGGGGCAATTGTCAAGGGGGTAGTTGTCATAAGGGGGCAATTATCAAGGGGGTAGTTATCATTACAGGGAAATGTCAAGGGGGTAGTTGTCATAAGGGGCAATTGTCAAAGGGGTAGTTGTCATAAGGGGGCAATTATCAAGGGGGTAGTTATCATGAGGGGCAATTGTCAAGTGGGTAGTTGTCATAAGGGGGCAATTATCAAGGGGGTAGTTGACATAAGGAGGCAACTGTCAAGTTGGTAGTTGACATAAGGAGGCAATTGTCAAGGGGGTAGTTATCATAAGGGGGCAATTGTCAAGGGGGTAGTTGTCATCAGGGGGCAATTTTCAAAGTGGTAGTTGACATAAGGGGGCAATTGTCAAGGGGGTAGTTGTGATAAAGGGGGGCAATTGTCAAGGGGGAAGTTGTCATAAGGGGACAATTGTCAATGGGGTAGTTGACATAAGGGGCAATTGTCAATGGGGAAGTTGACATAAGGGGCAATTGTCAAGAGGATAGTGTTCATAAGGGGCAATTGTCAAGGGGGTTAGTTGTCATAAGGGGGCAATTGCCAAGGGGGGTAGTTGTCGTAAGGGGGCTATTGTCAAGGGTGTTGTTGTCATAAGGGGCAACTGTCAAGGGGGTAGTTGTCATGAGGGGCAATTGTCCAAGGGGAGAGACATCAGGGGCAATGTGAAGGGGGTAGTTGTCATAACAGGGCAATTGTCAAGGGGGTAGTTGTTATAAGGGGCAATTGTCAAGGGGGTAGTTGTCATAAAGGGGCAATTGTCCAAGGGGAGAGACATCAGGGGCAATGTGAAGGGGGTAGTTGTTATAACAGGGCAATTGTCAAGGGGGTAGTTGTCATAAAGGGGCAATTGTCAATGGGGGGGTAGTTGTCATAAGGGGGCAAATGTCAAGGGGGGTAATTGTAATAAGGGGGCAATTGTCAAGGGGGCAATCATCAAGGGGGTAGTTGTCATAAGGGGCAATTGTCAAAGGGTTAGTAGACATAAGGAGGCAATTGTCAAGTGGGTAGTTGTCATAAGGGGGCAATTTTCAAAGTGGTAGTTGACATAAGGGGGCAATTGTCAAGGGGGTAGTTGTCATAAAGGGGGGCAATTGTCAAGGGGGAAGTTGTCATAAGGGGACAATTGTCAATGGGGTAGTTGACATAAGGGGCAATTGTCAATGGGGTAGTTGACATAAGGGGCATTTGTCAAGAGGATAGTGTTCATAAGGGGCAATTGTCAAGGGGGGTAGTTGTCATAAGGGGGCAATTGTCAAGGGGGGTAGTTGTCGTAAGGGGGCTATTGTCAAGGGTGTTGTTGTCATAAGGGGCAACTGTCAAGGGGGTAGTTGTCATGAGGGGCAATTGTCAAGGGGGTAGTTGTTATAAATGGTTAATTGTCAAGGGGGTAGTTGTTATAAGGGGCAATTGTCAATGGGGTAGTTGTCTCATAAAGGGGCAATTGTCAAGGGGGTAGTTGTCATAAAGGGGCAATTGTCCAAGGGGAGAGACATCAGGTGCAATGTGAAGGGGGTAGTTGTCATAACAGGGCAATTGTCAAGGGGGTAGTTGTCATAAAGGGGCAATTGCCAAGGGGGGTAGTTGTCATAAGGTTTCTGTCTGTTTTTTATATCAACATACATGTAGGTTTGTGTAAGTTACACACATGGAAAAGGAATGGAATATTAAAAGCCTACCTCAAAAGATAAAAAAGTTCCACAAAGTGGTGGGGCCCTAATAATACCCCACAGCCAATAAAAGAATACACCACATGCTATACATACTGAACAAATAATACCCCACAGGCTATAAACATGATAAATACTGAACAAAGAATACACCACAGGCTAAAAATACTGACCAAAAAATACCCCAACAGGCTATAAATACTGAGCAAAGAATACTCCACAGGCTATAAATACTGAACAAAGAATACCCCAACAGGCTTTAAATACTGAACAAAGAATACTCCACAGGCTATAAATACTGAACAAAGAATACCCCACAGGCTATAAACATGATAAATACTGAACAAAGAATACTCCACAGGCTATAAATACTAAACAAAGAATACCTCAACAGGCTATAAATACTGAACGAAGAATACACCACAGGCTATAAATACTGAACAAAGAATACCACAGGATATAAATACAGACCAAAGAGTACCCCAACAGGCTATAAATACTGAACAAAGAATACCCCAACAGGCTATAAATACTGAACAAAGAATACCCCAACAGGCTATAAATACTGAACAAAGAATACCCCAACAGGTCTTAAATACTGAACAAAGAATACCCCAACAGGCTATAAATACTGAACAAAGAATACTCCACAGGCTATAAACATGATAAATACTGAAAAAAGAATACTCCACAGGCTATAAATACTAAACAAAGAATACCCCAACAGGCTATAAATACTGAACGAAGAATACACCACAGGCTATAAATACTGAACAAAGAATACCACAGGATATAAATACAGACCAAAGAGTACCCCAACAGGCTATAAATACTGAACAAAGAATACCCCAACAGGCTATAAATACTGAACAAAGAATACACCAACAGGCTATAAATACTGAACAAAGAATACCCCAACAGGTCTTAAATACTGAACAAAGAATACCCCAACAGGCTATAAATACTGAACAAAGAATACTCCACAGGCTATAAACATGATAAATACTGAAAAAAGAATACCCCAACAGGCTATAAATACTTATCAAAGAATACCCCAACAGATCCTAAATACTGAACAAAGAATACCCCAACAGGCTATAATTACTGAACAAAGAATACTCCACAGGCTATAAATACTTATCAAAGAATACCCCACAGGCTATAAATACTTAACAAAGAATACCCCACAGGCTATATATAATAGTACTTAACAAAGAATACCCCACAGGCTATCTATACTGAACAAAGAATACCCCACAGGCTATAAACACTGAACACAGAATTCCCCAAGGATATTATTACTGAACAAAGAATACCCAACAGGCTATAAATACTGAACAAAGAATACTCCACAGGCTATAATTACTGAACAAATAATACTCAACCGGCTATAAATACTGAACAAAGAATATCCCACAGGCTATAAATACTGAACACAGAATTCCCCAAGGATATTATTACTGAACAAAGAATACCCCACAGGCTATAAAATATTGAGCAAAGAATACCCCAACAGGCTATAAATACTGAACAAAGAATACACCACAGGCTATAAACATGATAAATACTGAACAAAGAATACACCACAGGCTATAAATACTGAACAAAGAATACACCACAGGCTATAAATAATGAACAAAGAATACTCCACAGGCTATAAATACTGAACAAAGAATACACCACAGGCTATAAATACTGAACAAAGAATACACCACAGCCTATAAATACTGAACAAAGAATACACCACAGGCTATAAATACTGAACAAATAATACTCCACAGGCTATAAATACCCTACAAAGAATACCACAGGATATAAATACTGAACAAAGAACACCCCAACAGGCTATAAATACTTAACAAAGAATACACCACAGGCTATAAATACTGAACACAGAATTCCCCAAGGATATTATTACTGAACAAAGAATACCCCACAGGCTATAAATACTGAACAAAGAATACCCCACAGGCAATAAATACCCTACAAAGAATACCACAGGCTATAAATACTGAACAAAGAATACTCCACAGGCTATAAATACTGAACAAAGAAAACACCACAGGCTATAAATACTGAACAAAGAATACTCCACAGGCTATAAATACTGAACAAAGAATACTCCACAGGCTATAAATACCGAACAAAGAATACTCCACAGGCTATAAATACTGAACAAAGAAAACACCACAGGCTATAAATACTGAACAAAGAATACTCCACAGGCTATAAATACTGAACAAAGAAAACACCACAGGCTATAAATACCCTACAAAGTATACCACAGAATATAAATACTGAACAAAGAATACCCCACAGGCTATAAATACTGAACACAGAATTCCCCAAGGATATTATTACTGAACAAAGAATACCCCACAGGCTATAAATATTGAGCAAAGAATACCCCAACAGGCTATAAATACTGAACAAAGAATACACCACAGGCTATAAACATGATAAATACTGAACAAAGAATACACAACAGGCTATGAAAACTGAACAAAGAATACACCACAGGCTATACATAATGAACAAAGAATACTCCACAGGCTATAAATACTGAACAAAGAATACACCACTCGCTATAAATACTGAACAAAGAATACACCACAGCCTATAAATACTGAACAAAGAATACACCACAGGCTATAAATACTGAACAAAGAATACTCCACAGGCTATAAATACCCTACAAAGAATACCACAGGATATAAATACTGAACAAAGAATACCCCAACAGGCTATAAATACTGAACAAAGAATACACCACAGGCTATAAATACTGAACACAGAATTCCCCAAGGATATTATTACTGAACAAAGAATACCCCACAGGCTATAAATACTGAACAAAGAATACCCCACAGGCTATAAATACCCTACAAAGAATACCACAGGCTATAAATACTGAACAAAGAATACCCCACAGGCTATAAATACTGAACACAAAATTCCCCAAGGATATTATTACTGAACAAAGAATATCCCACAGGCTATAAATACTGAGCAAAGAATACCCCAACAGGCTATAAATACTGAACAAAGAATACACCACAGGCTATAAACATGATAAATACTGAACAAAGAATACACCACAGGCTATAAATACTGAACAAAGAATACACCACAGGCTATAAATACTGAACAAAGAATACTCCACAGGCTATAAATACCCTACAAAGAATACCACAGGCTATAAATACTGAACAAAGAATACACCACAGGCTATAAACATGATAAATACTGAACAAAGAATACACCACAGGCTATAAATACTGAACAAAGAATACTCCACAGGCTATAAATACTGAACAAAGAATACTCCACAGGCTATAAATACTGAACAAAGAAAGCACCACAGGCTATAAATACTGAACAAAGAATACTCCACAGGCTATAAATACTGAGCAAAGAATACTCCACAGGCTATAAATACTGAACAAAGAATACTCCACAGGCTATAAATACTCAACAAAGAAAACACCACAGCCTATAAATACTGAACAAAGAATACTCCACAGGCTATAAATACTGAACAAAGAAAACACCACAGGCTATAAATACCCTACAAAGAATACCACAGGATATAAATACTGAACAAAGAACACCCCAACAGGCTATAAATACTTAACAAAGAATACACCACAGGCTATAAATACTGAACACAGAATTCCCCAAGGATATTATTACTGAACAAAGAATACCCCACAGGCTATAAATACTGAACAAAGAATACCCCACAGGCAATAAATACCCTACAAAGAATACCACAGGCTATAAATACTGAACAAAGAATACCCCACAGGCTATAAATACTGAACACAGAATTCCCCAAGGATATTATTACTGAACAAAGAATATCCCACAGGCTATAAATACTGAGCAAAGAATACCCCAACAGGCTATAAATACTGAACAACGAATACACCACAGGCTATAAACATGATAAATACTGAACAAAGAATACACCACAGGCTATAAATACTGAACAAAGAATACACCACAGGCTATAAATACTGAACAAAGAATACTCCACAGGCTATAAATACCCTACAAAGAATACCACAGGCTATAAATACTGAACAAAGAATACACCACAGGCTATAAATACTGAACAAAGAATACTCCACAGGCTATAAATACTGAACAAAGAATACACCACAGGCTATAAATACTGAACAAAGAATACTCCACAGGCTATAAATACTGAACAAAGAATACTCCACAGGCTATAAATACTGAACAAAGAATACCCCAACAGGCTATAAATACTTAACAAAGAATACACCACAGGCTATAAATACTGAACACAGAATTCCCCAAGGATATTATTACTGAACAAAGAATACCCCACAGGCTATAAATACTGAACAAAGAATACCCCACAGGCTATAAATACCCTACAAAGAATACCACAGGCTATAAATACTGAACAAAGAATACCCCACAGGCTATAAATACTGAACACAAAATTCCCCAAGGATATTATTACTGAACAAAGAATATCCCACAGGCTATAAATACTGAGCAAAGAATACCCCAACAGGCTATAAATACTGAACAAAGAATACACCACAGGCTATAAACATGATAAATACTGAACAAAGAATACACCACAGGCTATAAATACTGAACAAAGAATACACCACAGGCTATAAATACTGAACAAAGAATACTCCACAGGCTATAAATACCCTACAAAGAATACCACAGGCTATAAATACTGAACAAAGAATACACCACAGGCTATAAACATGATAAATACTGAACAAAGAATACACCACAGGCTATAAATACTGAACAAAGAATACTCCACAGGCTATAAATACTGAACAAAGAATACTCCACAGGCTATAAATACTGAACAAAGAAAGCACCACAGGCTATAAATACTGAACAAAGAATACTCCACAGGCTATAAATACTGAGCAAAGAATACTCCACAGGCTATAAATACTGAACAAAGAATACTCCACAGGCTATAAATACTGAACAAAGAAAACACCACAGCCTATAAATACTGAACCAAGAATACTCCACAGGCTATAAATACTGAACAAAGAAAACACCACAGGCTATAAATACCCTACAAAGAATACCACAGGATATAAATACTGAACAAAGAACACCCCAACAGGCTATAAATACTTAACAAAGAATACACCACAGGCTATAAATACTGAACACAGAATTCCCCAAGGATATTATTACTGAACAAAGAATACCCCACAGGCTATAAATACTGAACAAAGAATACCCCACAGGCAATAAATACCCTACAAAGAATACCACAGGCTATAAATACTGAACAAAGAATACCCCACAGGCTATAAATACTGAACACAGAATTCCCCAAGGATATTATTACTGAACAAAGAATATCCCACAGGCTATAAATACTGAGCAAAGAATACCCCAACAGGCTATAAATACTGAACAAAGAATACACCACAGGCTATAAACATGATAAATACTGAACAAAGAATACACCACAGGCTATAAATACTGAACAAAGAATACACCACAGGCTATAAATACTGAACAAAGAATACTCCACAGGCTATAAATACCCTACAAAGAATACCACAGGCTATAAATACTGAACAAAGAATACACCACAGGCTATAAATACTGAACAAAGAATACTCCACAGGCTTTAAATACTGAACAAAGAAAACACCACAGGCTATAAATACTGAACAAAGAATACTCCATAGGCTATAAATACTGAACAAAGAATACTCCACAGGCTATAAATACTGAACAAAGAATACTCCACAGGCTATAAATACTGAACAAAGAATACTCCACAGGCTATAAATACTGAACAAAGAATACTCCACAGGCTATAAATACTGAACAAAGAAAACACCACAGGCTATAAATACTGAACAAAGAATACTCCACAGGCTATAAATACTGAACAAAGAAAACACCACAGGCTATAAATACCCTACAAAGAATACCACAGGATATAAATACTGAACAAAGAATACCCCACAGGCTATAAATACTGAACACAGAATTCCACAAGGATATTATTACTGAACAAAGAATTATACCCCACAGGCTATAAATAGAATTCCCCAAGGATATTATTACTGAACAAAGAATACCCCACAGGCTATAAATACTGAACAAAGAATACCCCACAGGCTATTAATACCCTACAAAGAATACCACAGGCTATAAATACTGAACAAAGAATACCCCACAGGCTATAAATACTGAACACAGTATTCCCCAAGGATATTATTACTGAACAAAGAATATCCCACAGGCTATAAATACTGAGCAAAGAATACCCCAACAGGCTATAAACACTGAACAAAGAATACACCACAGGCTATAAATACTGAACAAAGAATACTCCACAGGCTATAAATACTGAACAAAGAATACTCCACAGGCTATAAATACTGAACAAAGAAAGCACCACAGGCTATAAATACTGAACAAAGAATACTCCACAGGCTATAAATACTGAACAAAGAATACTCCACAGGCTATAAATACTGAACAAAGAATACTCCACAGGCTATAAATACTGAACAAATAAAACACCACAGCCTATAAATACTGAACAAAGAATACTCCACAGGCTATAAATACTGAACAAAGAAAACACCACAGGCTATAAATACCCTACAAAGAATACCACAGGATATAAATACTGAACAAAGAATACCCCAACAGGCTATAAATACTTAACAAAGAATACACCACAGGCTATAAATACTGAACACAGAATTTCCCAAGGATATTATAACTGAACAAAGAATACCCCACAGGCTATAAATACTGAACAAAGAATACCCCACAGGCTATAAATACCCTACAAAGAATACCACAGGCTATAAATACTGAACAAAGAATACCCCACAGGCTATGAATACTGAACACAGAATTCCCCAAGGATATTATTACTGAACAAAGAATATCCCACAGGCTATAAATACTGAGCAAAGAATACCCCAACAGGCTATAAATACTGAACAAAGAATACACCACAGGCTATAAACATGATAAATACTGAACAAAGAATACACCACAGGCTATAAATACTGAACAAAGAATACACCACAGGCTATAAATACTGAACAAAGAATACTCCACATGCTATAAATACCCTACAAAGAATACCACAGGCTATAAATACTGAACAAAGAATACACCACAGGCTATAAATACTGAACAAAGAAAACACCACAGGCTATAAATACTGAACAAAGAATACTCCACAGGCTATAAATACTGAACAAAGAATACTCCACAGGCTATAAATACTGAACAAAGAATACTCCACAGGCTATAAACACTGAACAAAGAAAACACCACAGGCTATAAATACTGAACAAAGAATACTCCACAGGCTATAAATACTTATCAAAGAATACCCCACAGGCTATAAATACTTAACAATGAATACCCCACAGGCTATATATAATAGTACTTAACAAAGAATACCCCACAGGCTATCTATACTGAACAAAGAATACCCCACAGGCTATAAACACTGAACACAGAATTCCCCAAGGATATTATTACTGAACAAAGAATACCCAACAGGCTATAAATACTGAACAAAGAATACTCCACAGGCTATAATTACTGAACAAATAATACTCAACAGGCTATAAATACTGAACAAAGAATATCCCACAGGCTATAAATACTGAACACAGAATTCCCCAAGGATATTATTACTGAACAAAGAATACCCCACAGGCTATAAAATATTGAGCAAAGAATACCCCAACAGGCTATAAATACTGAACAAAGAATACACCACAGGCTATAAACATGATAAATACTGAACAAAGAATACACCACAGGCTATAAATACTGAACAAAGAATACACCACAGGCTATAAATAATGAACAAAGAATACTCCACAGGCTATAAATACTGAACAAAGAATACACCACAGGCTATAAATACTGAACAAAGAATACACCACAGCCTATAAATACTGAACAAAGAATACACCACAGGCTATAAATACTGAACAAATAATACTCCACAGGCTATAAATACCCTACAAAGAATACCACAGGATATAAATACTGAACAAAGAACACCCCAACAGGCTATAAATACTTAACAAAGAATACACCACAGGCTATAAATACTGAACACAGAATTCCCCAAGGATATTATTACTGAACAAAGAATACCCCACAGGCTATAAATACTGAACAAAGAATACCCCACAGGCAATAAATACCCTACAAAGAATACCACAGGCTATAAATACTGAACAAAGAATACTCCACAGGCTATAAATACTGAACAAAGAAAACACCACAGGCTATAAATACTGAACAAAGAATACTCCACAGGCTATAAATACTGAACAAAGAATACTCCACAGGCTATAAATACCGAACAAAGAATACTCCACAGGCTATAAATACTGAACAAAGAAAACACCACAGGCTATAAATACTGAACAAAGAATACTCCACAGGCTATAAATACTGAACAAAGAAAACACCACAGGCTATAAATACCCTACAAAGTATACCACAGGATATAAATACTGAACAAAGAATACCCCACAGGCTATAAATACTGAACACAGAATTCCCCAAGGATATTATTACTGAACAAAGAATACCCCACAGGCTATAAATATTGAGCAAAGAATACCCCAACAGGCTATAAATACTGAACAAAGAATACACCACAGGCTATAAACATGATAAATACTGAACAAAGAATACACAACAGGCTATGAAAACTGAACAAAGAATACACCACAGGCTATAAATAATGAACAAAGAATACTCCACAGGCTATAAATACTGAACAAAGAATACACCACTCGCTATAAATACTGAACAAAGAATACACCACAGCCTATAAATACTGAACAAAGAATACACCACAGGCTATAAATACTGAACAAAGAATACTCCACAGGCTATAAATACCCTACAAAGAATACCACAGGATATAAATACTGAACAAAGAATACCCCAACAGGCTATAAATACTTAACAAAGAATACACCACAGGCTATAAATACTGAACACAGAATTCCCCAAGGATATTATTACTGAACAAAGAATACCCCACAGGCTATAAATACTGAACAAAGAATACACCACAGGCTATAAATACCCTACAAAGAATACCACAGGCTATAAATACTGAACAAAGAATACCCCACAGGCTATAAATACTGAACACAAAATTCCCCAAGGATATTATTACTGAACAAAGAATATCCCACAGGCTATAAATACTGAGCAAAGAATACCCCAACAGGCTATAAATACTGAACAAAGAATACACCACAGGCTATAAACATGATAAATACTGAACAAAGAATACACCACAGGCTATAAATACTGAACAAAGAATACACCACAGGCTATAAATACTGAACAAAGAATACTCCACAGGCTATAAATACCCTACAAAGAATACCACAGGCTATAAATACTGAACAAAGAATACACCACAGGCTATAAACATGATAAATACTGAACAAAGAATACACCACAGGCTATAAATACTGAACAAAGAATACTCCACAGGCTATAAATACTGAACAAAGAATACACCACAGGCTATAAATACTGAACAAAGAATACACCACAGGCTATAAATACTGAACAAAGAATACTCCACAGGCTATAAATACTGAGCAAAGAATACTCCACAGGCTATAAATACTGAACAAAGAATACTCCACAGGCTATAAATACTGAACAAAGAAAACACCACAGCCTATAAATACTGAACAAAGAATACTCCACAGGCTATAAATACTGAACAAAGAAAACACCACAGGCTATAAATACCCTACAAAGAATACCACAGGATATAAATACTGAACAAAGAACACCCCAACAGGCTATAAATACTTAACAAAGAATACACCACAGGCTATAAATACTGAACACAGAATTCCCCAAGGATATTATTACTGAACAAAGAATACCCCACAGGCTATAAATACTGAACAAAGAATACCCCACAGGCAATAAATACCCTACAAAGAATACCACAGGCTATAAATACTGAACAAAGAATACCCCACAGGCTATAAATACTGAACCCAGAATTCCCCAAGGATATTATTACTGAACAAAGAATATCCCACAGGCTATAAATACTGAGCAAAGAATACCCCAACAGGCTATAAATACTGAACAACGAATACACCACAGGCTATAAACATGATAAATACTGAACAAAGAATACACCACAGGCTATAAATACTGAACAAAGAATACACCACAGGCTATAAATACTGAACAAAGAATACTCCACAGGCTATAAATACCCTACAAAGAATACCACAGGCTATAAATACTGAACAAAGAATACACCACAGGCTATAAATACTGAACAAAGAATACTCCACAGGCTATAAATACTGAACAAAGAATACACCACAGGCTATAAATACTGAACAAAGAATACTCCACAGGCTATAAATACTGAACAAAGAATACTCCACAGGCTATAAATACTGAACAAAGAATACCCCAACAGGCTATAAATACTTAACAAAGAATACACCACAGGCTATAAATACTGAACACAGAATTCCCCAAGGATATTATTACTGAACAAAGAATACCCCACAGGCTATAAATACTGAACAAAGAATACCCCACAGGCTATAAATACCCTACAAAGAATACCACAGGCTATAAATACTGAACAAAGAATACCCACAGGCTATAAATACTGAACACAAAATTCCCCAAGGATATTATTACTGAACAAAGAATATCCCACAGGCTATAAATACTGAGCAAAGAATACCCCAACAGGCTATAAATACTGAACAAAGAATACACCACAGGCTATAAACATGATAAATACTGAACAAAGAATACACCACAGGCTATAAATACTGAACAAAGAATACACCACAGGCTATAAATACTGAACAAAGAATACTCCACAGGCTATAAATACCCTACAAAGAATACCACAGGCTATAAATACTGAACAAAGAATACACCACAGGCTATAAACATGATAAATACTGAACAAAGAATACACCACAGGCTATAAATACTGAACAAAGAATACTCCACAGGCTATAAATACTGAACAAAGAATACTCCACAGGCTATAAATACTGAACAAAGAAAGCACCACAGGCTATAAATACTGAACAAAGAATACTCCACAGGCTATAAATACTGAGCAAAGAATACTCCACAGGCTATAAATACTGAACAAAGAATACTCCACAGGCTATAAATACTGAACAAAGAAAACACCACAGCCTATAAATACTGAACCAAGAATACTCCACAGGCTATAAATACTGAACAAAGAAAACACCACAGGCTATAAATATCCTACAAAGAATACCACAGGATATAAATACTGAACAAAGAACACCCCAACAGGCTATAAATACTTAACAAAGAATACACCACAGGCTATAAATACTGAACACAGAATTCCCCAAGGATATTATTACTGAACAAAGAATACCCCACAGGCTATAAATACTGAACAAAGAATACCCCACAGGCTATAAATACCCTACAAAGAATACCACAGGCTATAAATACTGAACAAAGAATACCCCACAGGCTATAAATACTGAACACAGAATTCCCCAAGGATATTATTACTGAACAAAGAATATCCCACAGGCTATAAATACTGAGCAAAGAATACCCCAACAGGCTATAAATACTGAACAAAGAATACACCACAGGCTATAAACATGATAAATACTGAACAAAGAATACACCACAGGCTATAAATACTGAACAAAGAATACTCCACAGGCTATAAATACCCTACAAAGAATACCACAGGCTATAAATACTGAACAAAGAATACACCACAGGCTATAAATACTGAACAAAGAATACTCCACAGGCTTTAAATACTGAACAAAGGAAACACCACAGGCTATAAATACTGAACAAAGAATACTCCACAGGCTATAAATACTGAACAAAGAATACTCCACAGGCTATAAATACTGAACAAAGAATACTCCACAGGCTATAAATACTGAACAAAGAATACTCCACAGGCTATAAATACTGAACAAAGAATACTCCACAGGCTATAAATACTGAACAAAGAAAACACCACAGGCTATAAATACCCTACAAAGAATACCACAGGATATAAATACTGAACAAAGAATACCCCACAGGCTATAAATACTGAACACAGAATTCCACAAGGATATTATTACTGAACAAAGAATTATACCCCACAGGCTATAAATAGAATTCCCCAAGGATATTATTACTGAACAAAGAATACCCCACAGGCTATAAATACTGAACAAAGAATACCCCACAGGCTATTAATACCCTACAAAGAATACCACAGGCTATAAATACTGAACAAAGAATACCCCACAGGCTATAAATACTGAACACAGTATTCCCCAAGGATATTATTACTGAACAAAGAATATCCCACAGGCTATAAATACTGAGCAAAGAATACCCCAACAGGCTATAAACACTGAACAAAGAATACACCACAGGCTATAAACATGATAAATACTGAACAAAGAATACACCACAGGCTATAAATACTGAACAAAGAATACACCACAGGCTATAAATACTGAACAAAGAATACTCCACAGGCTATAAATACCCTACAAAGAATACCACAGGCTATAAATACTGAACAAAGAATACACCACAGGCTATAAATACTGAACAAAGAATACTCCACAGGCTATAAATACTGAACAAAGAATACTCCACAGGCTATAAATACTGAACAAAGAAAGCACCACAGGCTATAAATACTGAACAAAGAATACTCCACAGGCTATAAATACTGAACAAAGAATACTCCACAGGCTATAAATACTGAACAAAGAATACTCCACAGGCTATAAATACTGAACAAATAAAACACCACAGCCTATAAATACTGAACAAAGAATACTCCACAGGCTATAAATACTGAACAAAGAAAACACCACAGGCTATAAATACCCTACAAAGAATACCACAGGATATAAATACTGAACAAAGAATACCCCAACAGGCTATAAATACTTAACAAAGAATACACCACAGGCTATAAATACTGAACACAGAATTTCCCAAGGATATTATAACTGAACAAAGAATACCCCACAGGCTATAAATACTGAACAAAGAATACCCCACAGGCTATAAATACCCTACAAAGAATACCACAGGCTATAAATACTGAACAAAGAATACCCCACAGGCTATGAATACTGAACACAGAATTCCCCAAGGATATTATTACTGAACAAAGAATATCCCACAGGCTATAAATACTGAGCAAAGAATACCCCAACAGGCTATAAATACTGAACAAAGAATACACCACAGGCTATAAACATGATAAATACTGAACAAAGAATACACCACAGGCTATAAATACTGAACAAAGAATACACCACAGGCTATAAATACTGAACAAAGAATACTCCACATGCTATAAATACCCTACAAAGAATACCACAGGCTATAAATACTGAACAAAGAATACACCACAGGCTATAAATACTGAACAAAGAAAACACCACAGGCTATAAATACTGAACAAAGAATACTCCACAGGCTATAAATACTGAACAAAGAATACTCCACAGGCTATAAATACTGAACAAAGAATACTCCACAGGCTATAAACACTGAACAAAGAAAACACCACAGGCTATAAATACTGAACAAAGAATACTCCACAGGCTATAAATACTGAACAAAGAAAACACCACAGGCTATAAATACCCTACAAAGAATACCACAGGATATAAATACTGAACAAAGAATACCCCACAGGCTATAAATACTGAACACAGAATTCCCCAAGGATATTATTACTGAACAAAGAATACCCCACAGGCTATAAATATTGAGCAAAGAATACACCACAGGCTATAAACATGATAAATACTGAACAAAGAATACACCACAGGCTATAAATACTGAACAAAGAATACACCACAGGCTATAAATACTGAACAAAGAATACACCACAGCCTATAAATACTGAACAAAGAATACACCACAGGCTATAAATACTGAACAAAGAATACTCCACAGGCTATAAATACCCTACAAAGAATACCACAGGCTATAAATACTGAACAAAGAATACACCACAGGCTATAAATACTGAACAAAGAATACTCCACAGGCTATAAATACTGAACAAAGAATACTCCACAGGCTATAAATACTGAACAAAGAAAGCACCACAGGCTATAAACATGATAAATACTGAACAAAGAATACACCACAGGCTATAAATACTGAACAAAGAATACACCACAGGCTATAAATACTGAACAAAGAATACTCCACAGGCTATAAATACCCTACAAAGAATACCACAGGCTATAAATACTGAACAAAGAATACACCACAGGCTATAAATACTGAACAAAGAATACTCCACAGGCTATAAATACTGAACAAAGAATACTCCACAGGCTACAAATACTGAACAAAGAAAACACCACAGGCTATAAATACTGAACAAAGAATACTCCACAGGCTATAAATACTGAACAAAGAATACTCCACAGGCTATAAATACTGAACAAAGAATACTCCACAGGCTATAAATACTGAACAAAGAAAACATCACAGGCTATAAATACTGAACAAAGAATACTCCACAGGCTATAAATACTGAACAAAGAAAACACCACAGGCTATAAATACTGAACAAAGAATACACCACAGGCTATAAATACTGAACAAAGAATACACCACAGACTATAATTACTGAACAAAGAAAACACCACAGGCTATAAATACTGAACACAGAATACTCCACAGGCTATAAATACTGAACAAATATTCAACACAGACTATAAACATGATAAATACTGAACAAACAATACTTCACAGGCTATAAATACTGAACAAAGAATACACCACAGGCTATAAATACTGAACAAAGAATACTCCACAGGCTATAAATACTGAACAAATAATACAACACAGGCTATAAACATGATAAATACTGAACAAAGAATACTCCACAGGCTATAAATACTGAACAAAGAATACACCTCAGGCTATAAATACTGAACAAAGAATACTCCACAGGCTATAAATACTGAACAAAGAATACACCACAGGCTATAAATACTGAACAAAGAATACACCACAGGCTATAAATACTGAACAAAGAATACACCACAGGCTATAAATACTGAACAAAGAATACTCCACAGGCTATAAACACTGAACAAAGAATACACCACAGGCTATAAATACTGAACAAAGAATACACCACAGGCTATAAATACTGAACAAAGAATACTCCACAGGCTATAAATACCCTACAAAGAATACCACAGGATATAAATACTGAACAAAGAATACCCCAACAGGCTATAAATACTTAACAAAGAATACACCACAGGCTATAAACACTGAACAAAGAATACCCCACAGGTTATATTTACTGAACAAAGAATACACCACAGGCTATAAATACTGAACAAAGAATACACCACAGGCTATAAATACTGAACAAAGAATACACCACAGGCTATAAATACTGAACAAAGAATACTCCACAGGCTATAAATACCCTACAAAGAATACCACAGGATATAAATACTGAACAAAGAATACCCCAACAGGCTATAAATACTGAACAAAGAATACCCCACAGGCTATAAATACTGAACAAAGAATACTCCACAGGCTATAAATACCCTACAAAGAATACCACAGGATATAAATACTGAACAAAGGATACCCCACAGGCTATAATTACTGAACAAAGAATACCCCAAAGGCTATAAATACTGAGCAAAGAATACCCCAACAGGCTATAAACACTGAACACTAAATTCCCCAAAGGCTATTATTACCGATCAAAGAATACTCCACAGGCTATTATTACTGAACAAAGAATACTCCACAGGCTATACACATGATAAATACTGAACAAAGAATACCCCACAGGCTATAAACACTGAACACAGAATTCCCCAAAGGCTATTATTACCGAACAAAGAATTCTCCACAGGCTATTATTACTGAACAAAGAATACTCCACAGGCTATAAACATGATAAATACTGAACAAAGAATACCCCACAGACTATAAATACCGCACAAAGAATAGCACAGTATATAAATACTGAACAAAGGATACCCCCACAGGCTATAATTACTGAACAAAGAATACCCCACAGGCTATAAATACTGAGCAAAGAATACCCCACAGGCTATAAATACTGAACAAAGAATACTCCACAGGCTATAAATACCCTACAAAGAATACCACAGGCTATAAATACTGAACAAAGAATACACCACAGGCTATAAATACTGAACAAAGAATACTCCACAGGCTATAAATACTGAACAAAGAAAACACCACAGGCTATAAATACTGAACAAAGAATACTCCACAGGCTATAAATACTGAACAAAGAATACTCCACAGGCTATAAATACTGAACAAAGAATACTCCACAGGCTATAAATACTGAACAAAGAAAACATCACAGGCTATAAATACTGAACAAAGAATACTCCACAGGCTATAAATACTGAACAAAGAAAACACCACAGGCTATAAATACTGAACAAAGAATACACCACAGGCTATAAATACTGAACAAAGAATACACCACAGACTATAATTACTGAACAAAGAAAACACCACAGGCTATAAATACTGAACAAAGAATACTCCACAGGCTATAAATACTGAACAAATATTCAACACAGACTATAAACATGATAAATACTGAACAAACAATACTTCACAGGCTATAAATACTGAACAAAGAATACACCACAGGCTATAAATACTGAACAAAGAATACTCCACAGGCTATAAATACTGAACAAATAATACAACACAGGCTATAAACATGATAAATACTGAACAAAGAATACTCCACAGGCTATAAATACTGAACAAAGAATACACCACAGGCTATAAATACTGAACAAAGAATACTCCACAGGCTATAAATACTGAACAAAGAATACACCACAGGCTATAAATACTGAACAAAGAATACACCACAGGCTATAAATACTGAACAAAGAATACACCACAGGCTATAAATACTGAACAAAGAATACTCCACAGGCTATAAATACTGAACAAAGAATACACCACAGGCTATAAATACTGAACAAAGAATACACCACAGGCTATAAATACTGAACAAAGAATACTCCACAGGCTATAAATACCCTACAAAGAATACCACAGGATATAAATACTGAACAAAGAATACCCCAACAGGCTATAAATACTTAACAAAGAATACACCACAGGCTATAAACACTGAACAAAGAATACCCCACAGGTTATATTTACTGAACAAAGAATACACCACAGGCTATAAATACTGAACAAAGAATACTCCACAGGCTATAAATACTGAACAAAGAATACACCACAGGCTATAAATACTGAACAAAGAATACTCCACAGGCTATAAATACCCTACAAAGAATACCACAGGATATAAATACTGAACAAAGAATACCCCAACAGGCTATAAATACTGAACAAAGAATACCCCACAGGCTATAAATACTGAACAAAGAATACTCCACAGGCTATAAATACCCTACAAAGAATACCACAGGATATAAATACTGAACAAAGGATACCCCACAGGCTATAATTACTGAACAAAGAATACCCCAAAGGCTATAAATACTGAGCAAAGAATACCCCAACAGGCTATAAACACTGAACACTAAATTCCCCAAAGGCTATTATTACCGATCAAAGAATACTCCACAGGCTATTATTACTGAACAAAGAATACTCCACAGGCTATACACATGATAAATACTGAACAAAGAATACCCCACAGGCTATAAACACTGAACACAGAATTCCCCAAAGGCTATTATTACCGAACAAAGAATTCTCCACAGGCTATTATTACTGAACAAAGAATACTCCACAGGCTATAAACATGATAAATACTGAACAAAGAATACCCCACAGACTATAAATACCGCACAAAGAATAGCACAGTATATAAATACTGAACAAAGGATACCCCCACAGGCTATAATTACTGAACAAAGAATACCCCACAGGCTATAAATACTGAGCAAAGAATACCCCACAGGCTATAAATACTGAACAAAGAATACTCCACAGGCTATAAATACCCTACAAAGAATACCACAGGCTATAAATACTGAACAAAGAATACACCACAGGCTATAAATACTGAACAAAGAATACTCCACAGGCTATAAATACTGAACAAAGAAAACACCACAGGCTATAAATACTGAACAAAGAATACTCCACAGGCTATAAATACTGAACAAAGAATACTCCACAGGCTATAAATACTGAACAAAGAATACTCCACAGGCTATAAATACTGAACAAAGAAAACATCACAGGCTATAAATACTGAACAAAGAATACTCCACAGGCTATAAATACTGAACAAAGAAAACACCACAGGCTATAAATACTGAACAAAGAATACACCACAGGCTATAAATACTGAACAAAGAATACACCACAGACTATAATTACTGAACAAAGAAAACACC
Source organism: Limnoperna fortunei (assembly GCA_944474755.1). NCBI lineage: Eukaryota > Metazoa > Mollusca > Bivalvia > Mytilida > Modiolidae > Limnoperna > Limnoperna fortunei. The sequence goes on from OX104120.1 coordinate 1,330,807, forward strand.
ACAGGCTATAAATACTGAACAAAGAATACTCCACAGGCTATAAATACTGAACAAATATTCAACACAGACTATAAACATGATAAATACTGAACAAACAATACTTCACAGGCTATAAATACTGAACAAAGAATACACCACAGGCTATAAATACTGAACAAAGAATACTCCACAGGCTATAAATACTGAACAAATAATACAACACAGGCTATAAACATGATAAATACTGAACAAAGAATACTCCACAGGCTATAAATACTGAACAAAGAATACACCACAGGCTATAAATACTGAACAAAGAATACTCCACAGGCTATAAATACTGAACAAAGAATACACCACAGGCTATAAATACTGAACAAAGAATACACCACAGGCTATAAATACTGAACAAAGAATACACCACAGGCTATAAATACTGAACAAAGAATACTCCACAGGCTATAAACACTGAACAAAGAATACACCACAGGCTATAAATACTGAACAAAGAATACACCACAGGCTATAAATACTGAACAAAGAATACTCCACAGGCTATAAATACCCTACAAAGAATACCACAGGATATAAATACTGAACAAATTATACCCCAACAGGCTATAAATACTTAACAAAGAATACACCACAGGCTATAAACACTGAACAAAGAATACCCCACAGGTTATATTTACTGAACAAAGAATACACCACAGGCTATAAATACTGAACAAAGAATACTCCACAGGCTATAAATACTGAACAAAGAATACACCACAGGCTATAAATACTGAACAAAGAATACTCCACAGGCTATAAATACCCTACAAAGAATACCACAGGATATAAATACTGAACAAAGAATACCCCAACAGGCTATAAATACTGAACAAAGAATACCCCACAGGATATAAATACTGAACAAAGAATACTCCACAGGCTATAAATACCCTACAAAGAATACCACAGGATATAAATACTGAACAAAGGATACCCCACAGGCTATAATTACTGAACAAAGAATACCCCAAAGGCTATAAATACTGAGCAAAGAATACCCCAACAGGCTATAAACACTGAACACTAAATTCCCCAAAGGCTATTATTACCGATCAAAGAATACTCCACAGGCTATTATTACTGAACAAAGAATACTCCACAGGCTATACACATGATAAATACTGAACAAAGAATACCCCACAGGCTATAAACACTGAACACAGAATTCCCCAAAGGCTATTATTACCGAACAAAGAATTCTCCACAGGCTATTATTACTGAACAAAGAATACTCCACAGGCTATAAACATGATAAATACTGAACAAAGAATACCCCACAGACTATAAATACCGCACAAAGAATAGCACAGTATATAAATACTGAACAAAGGATACCCCCACAGGCTATAATTACTGAACAAAGAATACCCCACAGGCTATAAATACTGAGCAAAGAATACCCCACAGGCTATAAATACTGAACAAAGAATACTCCACAGGCTATAAATACCCTACAAAGAATACCACAGGCTATAAATACTGAACAAAGAATACACCACAGGCTATAAATACTGAACAAAGAATACTCCACAGGCTATAAATACTGAACAAAGAAAACACCACAGGCTATAAATACTGAACAAAGAATACTCCACAGGCTATAAATACTGAACAAAGAATACTCCACAGGCTATAAATACTGAACAAAGAATACTCCACAGGCTATAAATACTGAACAAAGAAAACACCACAGGCTATAAATACTGAACAAAGAATACTCCACAGGCTATAAATACTGAACAAAGAATACTCCACAGGCTATAAATACTGAACAAAGAAAACATCACAGGCTATAAATACTGAACAAAGAATACTCCACAGGCTATAAATACTGAACAAAGAAAACACCACAGGCTATAAATACTGAACAAAGAATACACCACAGGCTATAAATACTGAACAAAGAATACACCACAGGCTATAAATACTGAACAAAGAATACTCCACAGGCTATAAATACTGAACAAATAATACAACACAGGCTATAAACATGATAAATACTGAACAAAGAATACTCCACAGGCTATAAATACTGAACAAAGAATACACCACAGGCTATAAATACTGAACAAAGAATACTCCACAGGCTATAAATACTGAACAAAGAATACACCACAGGCTATAAATACTGAACAAAGAATACACCACAGGCTATAAATACTGAACAAAGAATACACCACAGGCTATAAATACTGAACAAAGAATACTCCACAGGCTATAAATACTGAACAAAGAATACACCACAGGCTATAAATACTGAACAAAGAATACACCACAGGCTATAAATACTGAACAAAGAATACTCCACAGGCTATAAATACCCTACAAAGAATACCACAGGATATAAATACTGAACAAATTATACCCCAACAGGCTATAAATACTTAACAAAGAATACACCACAGGCTATAAACACTGAACAAAGAATACCCCACAGGTTATATTTACTGAACAAAGAATACACCACAGGCTATAAATACTGAACAAAGAATACTCCACAGGCTATAAATACTGAACAAAGAATACACCACAGGCTATAAATACTGAACAAAGAATACTCCACAGGCTATAAATACCCTACAAAGAATACCACAGGATATAAATACTGAACAAAGAATACCCCAACAGGCTATAAATACTGAACAAAGAATACCCCACAGGATATAAATACTGAACAAAGAATACTCCACAGGCTATAAATACCCTACAAAGAATACCACAGGATATAAATACTGAACAAAGGATACCCCACAGGCTATAATTACTGAACAAAGAATACCCCAAAGGCTATAAATACTGAGCAAAGAATACCCCAACAGGCTATAAACACTGAACACTAAATTCCCCAAAGGCTATTATTACCGATCAAAGAATACTCCACAGGCTATTATTACTGAACAAAGAATACTCCACAGGCTATACACATGATAAATACTGAACAAAGAATACCCCACAGGCTATAAACACTGAACAAAGAATTCCCCAAAGGCTATTATTACCGAACAAAGAATTCTCCACAGGCTATTATTACTGAACAAAGAATACTCCACAGGCTATAAACATGATAAATACTGAACAAAGAATACCCCACAGACTATAAATACCGCACAAAGAATAGCACAGTATATAAATACTGAACAAAGGATACCCCCACAGGCAATAATTACTGAACAAAGAATACCCCACAGGCTATAAATACTGAGCAAAGAATACCCCACAGGCTATAAATACTGAACAAAGAATACTCCACAGGCTATAAATACCCTACAAAGAATACCACAGGCTATAAATACTGAACAAAGAATACACCACAGGCTATAAATACTGAACAAAGAAAACTCCACAGGCTATAAATACTGAACAAAGAAAACACCACAGGCTATAAATACTGAACAAAGAATACTCCACAGGCTATAAATACTGAACAAAGAATACTCCACAGGCTATAAATACTGAACAAAGAATACTCCACATGCTATAAATACTGAACAAAGAAAACACCACAGGCTATAAATACTGAACAAAGAATACTCCACAGGCTATAAATACTGAACAAAGAAAACACCACAGGCTATAAATACACTACAAAGAATACCACAGGATATAAATACTGAACAAAGAATACCCCACAGGCTATAAATACTGAACACAGAATTCCCCAAGGATATTATTACTGAACAAAGAATACCCCACAGGCTATAAATATTGAGCAAAGAATACCCCAACAGGCTATAAATACTGAAGAAAGAATACACCACAGGCTATAAACATGATAAATACTGAACAAAGAATACACCACAGGCTATAAATACTGAACAAAGAATACACCACAGGCTATAAATAATGAACAAAGAATACTCCACAGGCTATAAATACTGAACAAAGAATACAACACAGGCTATAAATACTGAACAAAGAATACACCACAGCCTATAAATACTGAACAAAGAATACACCACAGGCTATAAATACTGAACAAAGAATACTCCACAGGCTATAAATACCCTACAAAGAATACCACAGGATATAAATACTGAACAAAGAATACCCCAACAGGCTATAAATATTTAACAAAGAATACACCACAGGCTATAAATACTGAACACAGAATTCCCCAAGGATATTATTACTGAACAAAGAATACCCCACAGGCTATAAATACTGAACAAAGAATACCCCACAGGCTATAAATACCCTACAAAGAATACCACAGGCTATAAATACTGAACAAAGAATACCCCACAGGCTATAAATACTGAACACAGAATTCCCCAAGGATATTATTACTGAACAAAGAATATCCCACAGGCTATAAATACTGAGCAAAGAATACCCCAACAGGCTATAAATACTGAACAAAGAATACACCACAGGCTATAAACATGATAAATACTGAACAAAGAATACACCACAGGCTATAAATACTGAACAAAGAATACACAACAGGCTATAAATACTGAACAAAGAATACTCCACAGGCTATAAATACCCTACAAAGAATACCACAGGCTATAAATACTGAACAAAGAATACACCACAGGCTATAAATACTGAACAAAGAATACTCCACAGGCTATAAATACTGAACAAAGAATACTCCACAGGCTATAAATACTGAACAAAGAAAACACCACAGGCTATAAATACTGAACAAAGAATACTCCACAGGCTATAAATACTGAACAAAGAATACTCCACAGGCTATAAATACTGAACAAAGAATACTCCACAGGCTATAAATACTGAACAAAGAAAACACCACAGGCTATAAATACTGAACAAAGAATACTCCACAGGCTATAAATACTGAACAAAGAAAACACCACAGGCTATAAATACCCTACAAAGAATACCACAGGATATAAATACTGAACAAAGAATACCCCACAGGCTATAAATACTGAACACAGAATTCCCCAAGGATATTATTACTGAACAAAGAATACCCCACAGGCTATAAATATTGAGCAAAGAATACCCCAACTGGCTATAAATACTGAACAAAGAATACACCACAGGCTATAAACATGATAAATACTGAACAAAGAATACACCACAGGCTATAAATACTGAACAAAGAATACACCACAGGCTACAAATAATGAACAAAGAATACTCCACAGGCTATAAATACTGAACAAAGAATACACCACAGGCTATAAATACTGAACAAAGAATACACCACAGCCTATAAATACTGAACAAAGAATACCACAGGCTATAAATACTGAACAAAGAATACACCACAGGCTATAAATAATGAACAAAGAATACTCCACAGGCTATAAATACTGAACAAAGAATACACCACAGGCTATAAATACTGAACAAAGAATACACCACAGCCTATAAATACTGAACAAAGAATACACCACAGGCTATAAATACTGAACAAAGAATACTCCACAGGCTATAAATACCCTACAAAGAATACCACAGGATATAAATACTGAACAAAGAATACCCCAACAGGCTATAAATACTTAACAAAGAATACACCACAGGCTATAAATACTGAACACAGAATTCCCCAAGGATATTATTACTGAACAAAGAATACCCCACAGGCTATAAATACTGAACAAAGAATACCCCACAGGCTATAAATACCCTACAAAGAATACCACAGGCTATAAATACTGAACAAAGAATACCCCACAGGCTATAAATTCTGAACACAGAATTCCCCAAGGATATTATTACTGAACAAAGAATATCCCACAGGCTATAAATACTGAGCAAAGAATACCCCAACAGGCTATAAATACTGAACAAAGAATACACCACAGGCTATAAACATGATAAATACTGAACAAAGAATACACCACAGGCTATAAATACTGAACAAAGAATACACCACAGGCTATAAATACTGAACAAAGAATACTCCACAGGCTATAAATACCCTACAAAGAATACCACAGGCTATAAATACTGAACAAAGAATACACCACAGGCTATAAATACTGAACAAAGAATACTCCACAGGCTATAAATACTGAACAAAGAATACTCCACAGGCTATAAATACTGAACAAAGAAAGCACCACAGGCTATAAATACTGAACAAAGAATACTCCACAGGCTATAAATACTGAACAAAGAATACTCCACAGGCTATAAATACTGAACAAAGAATACTCCACAGGCTATAAATACTGAACAAAGAAAATACCACAGGCTATAAATACTGAACAAAGAATACTCCACAGGCTATAAATACTGAACAAAGAAAACACCACAGGCTATAAATACCCTACAAAGAATACCACAGGATATAAATACTGAACAAAGAATACCCCAACAGGCTATAAATACTTAACAAAGAATACACCACAGGCTATAAATACTGAACACAGAATTCCCCAAGGATAGTATTACTGAACAAAGAATACCCCACAGGCTATAAATACTGAACAAAGAATACCCCACAGGCTATAAATACCCCACAAAGAATACCACAGGCTATAAATACTGAACACAGAATACCCCACAGGCTATAAATACTGAACACAGAATTCCCCAAGGATATTATTACTGAACAAAGAATATCCCACAGGCTATAAATACTGAGCAAAGAATACCCCAACAGGCTATAAATACTGAACAAAGAATACACCACAGGCTATAAACATGATAAATACTGAACAAAGAATACACCACAGGCTATAAATACTGAACAAAGAATACACCACAGGCAATAAATACTGAACAAAGAATACTCCACAGGCTATAAATACCCTACAAAGAATACCACAGGCTATAAATACTGAACAAAGAATACACCACAGGCTATAAATACTGAACAAAGAATACTCCACAGGCTATAAATAATGAACAAAGAAAACACCACAGGCTATAAATACTGAACAAAGAATACTCCACAGGCTATAAATACTGAACAAAGAATACTCCACAGGCTATAAATACTGAACAAAGAAAACACCACAGGCTATAAATACTGAACAAAGAATACTCCACAGGCTATAAATACTGAACAAAGAAAACACCACAGGCTATAAATACCCTACAAAGAATACCACAGGATATAAATACTGAACAAAGAATACCCCACAGGCTATAAATACTGAACACAGAATTCCCCAATGATATTATTACTGAACAAAGAATACCCCACAGGCTATAAATATTGAGCAAAGAATACCCCAACAGGCTATAAATACTGAACAAAGAATACACCACAGGCTATAAACATGATAAATACTGAACAAAGAATACACCACAGGCTATAAATACTGAACAAAGAATACACCACAGGCTATAAATAATGAACAAAAGAATACTCCACAGGCTATAAATACTGAACAAAGAATACACCACAGGCTATAAATATTGAGCAAAGAATACCCCAACAGGCTATAAATACTGAACAAAGAATACACCACAGGCTATAAACATGATAAATACTGAACAAAGAATACACCACAGGCTATAAATACTGAACAAAGAATACACCACAGGCTATAAATAATGAACAAAAGAATACTCCACAGGCTATAAATACTGAACAAAGAATACACCACAGGCTATAAGTACTGAACAAAGAATACACCACAGCCTATAAATACTGAACAAAGAATACACCACAGGCTATAAATACTGAACAAAGAATACTCCACAGGCTATAAATACCCTACAAAGAATACCACAGGATATAAATACTGAACAAAGAATACCCCAACAGGCTATAAATACTTAACAAAGAATACACCACAGGCTATAAATACTGAACACAGAATTCCCCAAGGATATTATTACTGAACAAAGAATACCCCACAGGCTATAAATACTGAACAAAGAATACCCCACAGGCTATAAATACCCTACAAAGAATACCACAGGCTATAAATACTGAACAAAGAATACCCCACAGGCTATAAATACTGAACACAGAATTCCCCAAGGATATTATTACTGAACAAAGAATATCCCACAGGCTATAAATACTGAGCAAAGAATACCCCAACAGGCTATAAATACTGAACAAAGAATACACCACAGGCTATAAACATGATAAATACTGAACAAAGAATACAACACAGGCTATAAATACTGAACAAAGAATACACCACAGGCTATAAATACTGAACAAAGAATACTCCACAGGCTATAAATACCCTACAAAGAATACCACAGGCTATAAATACTGAACAAAGAATACACCACAGGCTATAAATACTGAACAAAGAATACTCCACAGGCTATAAATACTGAACAAAGAATACTCCACAGGCTATAAATACTGAACAAAGAATACTCCACAGGCTATAAATACTGAACAAAGAATACTCCACAGGCTATAAATACTGAACAAAGAATACTCCACAGGCTATAAATACTGAACAAAGAAAACACCACAGGCTATAAATACTGAACAAAGAAAACACCACAGGCTATAAATACTGAACAAAGAATACTCCACAGGCTATAAATACTGAACAAAGAAAACACCACAGGCTATAAATACCCTACAAAGAATACCACAGGATATAAATACTGAACAAAGAATACCCCAACAGGCTATAAATACTTAACAAAGAATACACCACAGGCTATAAATACTGAACACAGAATTCCCCAAGGATATTATTACTGAACAAAGAATACCCCACAGGCTATAAATACTGAACAAAGAATACCCCACAGGCTATAAATACCCTACAAAGAATACCACAGGCTATAAATACTGAACAAAGAATACCCCACAGGCTATAAATACTGAACACAGAATTCCCCAAGGATATTATTACTGAACAAAGAATATTCCACAGGCTATAAATACTGAGCAAAGAATACCCCAACAGGCTATAAATACTGAACAAAGAATACACCACAGGCTATAAACATGATAAATACTGAACAAAGAATACACCACAGGCTATAAATACTGAACAAAGAATACACCACAGGCTATAAATACTGAACAAAGAATACTCCCACAGGCTATAAATACCCTACAAAGAATACCACAGGCTATAAATACTGAACAAAGAATACACCACAGGCTATAAATACTGAACAAAGAATACTCCACAGGCTATAAATACTGAACAAAGAATACTCCACAGGCTATAAATACTGAACAAAGAAAACACCACAGGCTATAAATACTGAACAAAGAATACTCCACCGGCTATAAATACTGAACAAAGAATACTCCACAGGCTATAAATACTGAACAAAGAATACTCCACAGGCTATAAATACTGAACAAAGAAAACATCACAGGCTATAAATACTGAACAAAGAATACTCCACAGGCTATAAATACTGAACAAAGAAAACACCACAGGCTATAAATACTGAACAAAGAATACACCACAGGCTATAAATACTGAACAAAGAATACACCACAGACTATAATTACTGAACAAAGAAAACACCACAGGCTATAAATACTTAACAAAGAATACTCCACAGGCTATAAATACTGAACAAATAATACAACACAGACTATAAACATGATAAATACTGAACAAACAATACTTCACAGGCTATAAATACTGAACAAAGAATACACCACAGGCTATAAATACTGAACAAAGAATACTCCACAGGCTATAAATACTGAACAAATAATACAACACAGGCTATAAACATGATAAATACTGAACAAAGAATACTCCACAGGCTATAAATACTGAACAAAGAATACACCACAGGCTATAAATACTGAACAAAGAATACTCCACAGGCTATAAATACTGAACAAAGAATACACCACAGGCTATAAATACTGAACAAAGAATGCACCACAGGCTATAAATACTGAACAAAGAATACACCACAGGCTATAAATACTGAACAAAGAATACTCCACAGGCTATAAACACTGAACAAAGAATACACCACAGGCTATAAATACTGAACAAAGAATACACCACAGGCTATAAATACTGAACAAAGAATACTCCACAGGCTATAAATACCCTACAAAGAATACCACAGGATATAAATACTGAACAAAGAATACCCCAACAGGCTATAAATACTTAACAAAGAATACACCACAGGCTATAAACACTGAACAAAGAATACCCCACAGGTTATATTTACTGAACAAAGAATACACCACAGGCTATAAATACTGAACAAAGAATACTCCACAGGCTATAAATACTGAACAAAGAATACACCACAGGCTATAAATACTGAACAAAGAATACTCCACAGGCTATAAATACCCTACAAAGAATACCACAGGATATAAATACTGAACAAAGAATACCCCAACAGGCTATAAATACTGAACAAAGAATACCCCACAGGCTATAAATACTGAACAAAGAATACTCCACAGGCTATAAATACCCTACAAAGAATACCACAGGATATAAATACTGAACAAAGGATACCCCACAGGCTATAATTACTGAACAAAGAATACCCCAAAGGCTATAAATACTGAGCAAAGAATACCCCAACAGGCTATAAACACTGAACACTAAATTCCCCAAAGGCTATTATTACCGAACAAAGAATACTCCACAGGCTATTATTACTGAACAAAGAATACTCCACAGGCTATACACATGATAAATAGTGAACAAAGAATACCCCACAGGCTATAAACACTGAACACAGAATTCCCCAAAGGCTATTATTACCGAACAAAGAATTCTCCACAGGCTATTATTACTGAACAAAGAATACTCCACAGGCTATAAACATGATAAATACTGAACAAAGAATACCCCACAGACTATAAATACCGCACAAAGAATAGCACAGTATATAAATACTGAACAAAGGATACCCCAACAGGCTATAATTACTGAACAAAGAATACCCCACAGGCTATAAATACTGAGCAAAGAATACCCTACAGGCTATAAATACTGAACAAAGAATACTCCACAGGCTATAAATACCCTACAAAGAATACCACAGGATATAAATACTGAACAAAGGATACCCCACAGGCTATAATTACTGAACAAAGAATGCCCCAAAGGCTATAAATACTGAGCAAAGAATACCCCAACAGGCTATAAACACTGAACACTAAATTCCCCAAAGGCTATTATTACCGAACAAAGAATACTCCACAGGCTATTATTACTGAACAAAGAATACTCCACAGGCTATACACATGATAAATACTGAACAAAGAATACCCCACAGGCTATAAACACTGAACACAGAATTCCCCAAAGGCTATTATTACCGAACAAAGAATTCTCCACAGCCTATTATTACTGAACAAAGAATACTCCACAGGCTTTAAACATGATAAATACTGAACAAAGAATACCCCACAGACTATAAATACCGCACAAAGAATAGCACAGTATATAAATACTGAACAAAGGATACCCCCACAGGCTATAATTACTGAACAAAGAATACCCCACAGGCTATAAATACTGAGCAAAGAATACCCCACAGGCTATAAATACTGAGCAAAGAATACCCCAACAGGCTATAAATACTGAACAAAGAATACTCCACAGGCTTTAATTACTGAACAAAGAATACTCCACAGGCTATAAACATGATACATACTGAACAAAGAATACACCACAGGCTATAAATACTGAACAAAGAATACTCCACAGGCTATAAATACTGAACAAAGAATACTTCACAGGCTATAATTACTGAACAAGAATACTCCACAGGCTATAAATACTGAACAAAGTATACCCCGCATGCAATAAATACTGAACAAAGAATACTCCACAGGCTATAAATACTGAACAAATAATACCCCACAGGCTATATATACTGAACAAAGAATACTCCACAGGCTATAAATACTGAACAAAGAAAACACCACAGGCTATAAATACTGAACAAAGAATTTCCCACAGGCTATAAATATACTGAACAAAGAATACTCAACGAGATATACATACTGAACAAACTAGATATCAGTGAGATGGTACCCATCTCTGTGGGCCCCGCAGACCTTAAGGTCAAGGTCAATGGTCATCAACCATGGTGAGTGACATATCGCCTTGATATTATCTACCCATATTCCAAATATTAAAAGCCTACCTCCAAAGATAAAAAAATTACAGCCCGGAAATGAATTTGTCATTCAGGAAGCAATAATGTGACCTAAGGTCAAAGGTCTGCAACCATGGTATGCGACACATCGCCTTGATATTATCTACCCACATTCCAAATATTAAAAGCCTACCTCAAAAGATAAAAAAGTAACAGCCCGAACATGAATTTGTCATGCAGAAAGCAATAATGTGACCTTAAGGTCAAAGGTGATCAACCATGGTATGCGACCCATCGCCTTGATATTATCTACCCACATTCCAAGTATCAAAAGCCTACATCATAAGATAAAAAAGTTACAGCTCCGACACGATTTGTTTCAGACAGAGAGCAGACACATGCACGGACAGACGATAAGTGTAGGGTGTTCGCCACAAAGTGGCGGGGCCCTAATAATACCCCACAGGCTATAAATACTAAACAAAAAATACCCCCACAGGCTATAAATACTGAACAAAGAATACCCAACAGGCCACAGCAATGTACTAGAGTGTGTCTCCTTGCTGTGGTGACAACAAGACTTCAACAGCAACGTCAGTAGGTCTCCTTGCTGTGGTGACAACAAGACTTCCACAGCAATGTTCTAGAGTGTGTCTCCTTGCTGTGGTGACAAGACTTTCACAGCAATCTACTAGAGTGTGTCTCCTTGCTGTGGTGGCAAGAAGACTTTAACAGCAATGTAAGTAGGACTCCTTGCTGTGGTGACAACAAGACTTCCATAGCAATGTACTAGAGTGTGCCTGCTTGCTGTGGGGACAACAAGACTTCCACAACAATGTACTAGAGTGTGTCTCTTTGCTGTGGTGACAACAAGACTTCCACAGCAATGTACTAGAGTGTGTGTCATTGCTGTGGTGACAACAAGACGTCCACAACAATGTACTAGAGTGTGTCTTCTTGCTGTGGTGATAACAAGACTTCCACAACAATGTACTAGAGTGTGTCTGTTCACTTTGGGGACAACAAGACTTCCACGGCAATGTACTCGAGTGTGTCTCCTTGCTGTGGTGACAAGACTTCCACAGCAATGTACAAGAGTGTGTCTCCTTGCTGTGGTGACAATACTATCACAGCAATGTACTAGAGTGTGTCTCCTTGCTGTTATGACAACAAGACTTCCACAGCAATGTACTAGAGTGTGTCTCCTTGCTGTTATGACAAGACTTCTATAGCAATGTACTAGAGTGTTTCCTTGCTGTGGTGACAAGACTTTCGCAACAATGTACTAGAGTGTGTCTCCTTGCTGTGGTGACAACAAGACTTCAACAGCAATGTACTAGAGTGTTTCTCCTTGCTGTGGTGACAAGACTTTCACAGCAATCTACTAGAGTGTGTCTCCTTGCTGTGGTGGCAAGTAGACTTTAACAGCAATGTTGTCGCGAAGTACGCGAGATTATTTTATTTTTGTGTTAATTTTTCTATCTGTTAATGATTATTTCTCATAATTTATGGTAATTTCAAACTTTAATAACTTTTGGGACATTTAAACGTTGGGGCAACTTGGATAATTTTCTTTAATATTTGAAACGCGTTTCACTCCCAGTTGAAAAATTTTACTCCGTGATGAAAAACATTACTCAATGTGGAAGTGAAAAATAACCGAAATAAATGTGTAAACATGATATTGTTTTGCTGTTCTCCGCCACATTGAATGGTACCGGAACCCGGGAAGGATGTTGATCAACTGATAAAGCTGCGAAATTACATGTATTAACATTTTGACACTTGAGAAATCCAAAAATACTGATAATGTCGCTTGTATATTTGAAAGGACTTAAAACAAGGTATAAGAACTTGTTAGACGCTGAAATCAAAAAGGCTGAACAACTGTTGACTGCTCCAATAACTGATTTTGATTATGAACCACAGATTCGTAAGTTAAATACAAGCTACAATAGACTATGTGAATTTGGTCCAAAATTAGAAGACACATTAGAAAAACTGTCACTTGCAATCGAAGATGCTAAGTCGTCAGACGAGTTGAAAAAATTCCAGGATGAAAGTGATGTGTTTTTTAATTTATTAACTGAAGTTTCAAGTAGAAAAGGTGAACTAAAAGCACTAGAAATTGAACTCACAAAACGTCACAGAGAAGTAACACACATGGAAAGTGATCATAGATTAGATAGACTTATTGACTTACAATCACAAATGCTACAACAAATGCGAATACAACACCAAGAACGTGAGTTACAAATGAAAACAGACAGTGCCCGGATAAACTCAGTGAAACTTCCGAAACTTGAAATCATATCATACAATGGTGACAAACAAAAATTCCATGAATTCTGGGATCAGTTCGAGTGTACTATACATAAAAACACACGACTCACAAATATTGAAAAGTTCACCTATTTAAAAGGCAGATTATTTGGCATAGCTCAGAGTGCGATTTCTGGACTGGCATTAACAACTGAAAATTACAACGTAGCTGTGGGCATTCTTGAGGAACGTTTCGGGGATAAACAAGAAGCAGTAGATTCTCATTATATAGAACTGATAAACCTCCAACCCGCAACAAATCGGACATTTGAACTTCGTGTTTTGTATGATAAAATAGAGAGAAACCTGAGAAGTTTAGAGGCACTGGGACAAAATATCGACCAGGAAGTATTTATATAGATGATTACATCAAAACTACCGCGTGACGTAATGATACAACTCGAAATGCAGAAAGGCACAGGTACTAAGTGGACGGTTGCGCGACTTCGCGAGTTGTTGAAATCACACATCCAGGCACGAGAATACGCGGAAAGTCACTCGAGACAAGACAAACCGAACGAACCTAAACCGCATGTACCAGCTCCTACGCATTTTGCGCCTTCCAAATTTAGATCACCACCGATAAATCAGTTTAAACCACGAGGCTCAGCCGAGGCGTTAGTTGCGAATACACATGATCACAGTCGAGGAAGCGAACCGAAAAAACTATGTATCTATTGTAAAGGTGATCATTGGTCCGATGAATGTACTGCTTATAGAACTGTCGAAGAGCGTAAGAGAGAGTTAGCAGGATTGTGTTACGTGTGTTTGAAATCGGGACACCCTTTACAGGATTGTAAAAGTGACCGAAAATGTGTTTACTGTGGTAAAACGAAAAAACATCACCAGAGTTTATGTCTGAAAAGATTTTCGAACAATGAAGTAGTGAATGTAGTCGAAGAATCCCCTGAAGTTCCGAGTACAGAGTCGAACCTTCTTTCCTCCGGAGATATTGTCTTGATGCAGGCCGCGCAAACTGTTCTCAGTAATGTTTCAAATACGCGTGATGAAAAGACTCGTATACTGTTAGACTGCGGAAGTCAAAGAACTTATATCACCGAAACCTTAGCAAAACGACTTATGTTAAAAACCGAAACCGTCGAAGAAATTTCTGTGGTAACCTTCGGGTCAGAAAAATCTAAAATTGTCAAAACTGCAAAAGTCGCGCTACAGATAAAACTCACAGATGGAACTTTCATGAAGATACATGCGAACAGGAAGTATTTGTCGAAAACCAATTTTGATTGAACAGTCACAGAATTTGGGAATACTTATGGAGTAACTTTAAACTCGCAGATATGCTTCCTACCGAACAGGAGACGTCAACAATTGAACTGCTCATAGGGAATGATTATTATCTTGATGTGATCTAACCGGAAAAGTTCGAGATACAGCCTGGATTATATTTACTTGGCTCGAAACTTGGTTGGCTCATTACGGGACGCACCGCTGAACAAACTGAACGTCGCGACGAATACAGTATGTTGATTATGAACTGTGGAATTCAAACACAACTGTTGCCTGAATCGTACTGTATTACCTCCGTTGATCAATCGTTACCTGTTAACCTACCGATAGAAGATTTCTGGAATCTTGAGACAATCGGAATCCCTGAATGTGATGAAGTACTTTCCGATGATGCTAAAGCTCTGAATGACTTTAACAACTCCGTAAAATTCGAAAACGGTCGGTATCATGTTGCATGGCCTTGTAAATACGAACAATGTCAGTTACCGGATAACAAAGATGTGTCATATGGACGTTTCCGCTCTCTGTTATACCGATTAAAGAACAAACCGGAACTCTTTCAGAAGTACTGCGATACAATTGATGATCAGTTAAAACTCGGAGTTATCGAGAAGGTTGAACCACGTGACAATAATGACATGACTATCATGCACTACATTCCGCATCATCCGGTCGTGGATCCGACGAAACCAACGAAGGTTCGAATCGTGTATGATGCGTCAGCGAAGTCAAAATGTGAAAGTCCTAGTTTAAACGAGTGCATGTATAGGGGACCCGTCTTATTGAAAGATCTTTGTGGTTTGTTGATGCGATTCCGGATGTACCAATTGGCCGTCATAGCCGATAAAGAAAAGGCTTTCCTGCAGCTTGGTTTAAGAACAGGTGATCGTGATGCAACACGGTTCTATTGGATTAAAGACAGGACTTTACCGTTATTTGATATCAACAATGTGCAAACTTACCGATTCTGTCGTGTACCGTTTGGCGTAGTGGCAAGTCCGTTTCTATTAGCTGCGACCGTTGACCTACATTTACAGAAATATGATACCGCGACCGCAAGAAAGGTGAAAGACAATATATATGTGGACAATGTTATCACCGGTGCTGATTCGCTAGACGAGATAAGACAGTTATACAGCGAATCGAAGAGAATGTTTACCGACGCATCTATGAACTTGAGAGATTGGTGCTCAAATTCAGCTGAATTCATGAAAGAAATTCCGGAAACCGATAGAGATAAGCGTGAAACCGTAAAAGTGCTCGGGATGCAATGGAACGTGCCAACCGATAAAATGACGATTTCATCACCGAAGTTCACCGCCAATGACATGAGACCGACAAAGCGAGAAGTCTTACAGTCAATTGCTTCTGTGTTCGATCCATTAGGTTTGTGCGCCCCAGTGACGCTTTTAGGTAAATTTTTCTTGCAAAACTTGTGGAATAAACAACTTGAATGGGATGAAAAAATCAGTGAAGATGATAATTACATTTGGACCGAGTTAGCAAATGACTTGAAACAACTTCACACCGTTTCGATTGACCGTTGTGTTGGAATTAGCGAAACACAAGAATTTCAGTTACTTTGCTTCAGTGATGCCTCAACGAAGGCTTACGCGTGTGCGATTTACTTGCGACAAGTGAACAATGACACATGCAGGACAGATTTGATATTCTCAAAAACTAGAATTGCTCCGGTGAAGAAACTTAGTATTCCGAGACTTGAACTCTTAGCCGTAGTGATAGGCTTGCGGTGCCTAGCGTTTGTTAAGCAACAGTTGAAAGTTACCGTCAAAAACACGATTCTATGGACTGACTCTCAATGTGTGATACACTGGATTGCCTCCGATAAGAAAGTAGAAACGTTTGTAGATAACCGATTGCGAGAAATAAGACGAAATAGAGACATCGATATCCGTTATGTTTCCTCACAGGACAACCCCGCAGACATAGCTAGTCGTGGTATTCATGTAACCGAATTAAAATCTTATTTGTTATGGTGGAATGGACCATCTTGGTTAATGTCGTCAGAGGAAGAATGGCCAAAGTGGTCATATGATACTCATCTTAAAGAGCAACAATCCGTTGAGTGTTTTGCTGGGGAGCCTCCTAAAGGAAGTTTTAGTGTTCAAATAGAAAATCTAATTACACCATTCGGAATAGATTATGAGAAATATTCGAGTTTGATGAAACTGTTGAGAGTAACCGCGTGGATAATGTGTTTTATTCGAAAACTTAAAAAGGAAAGTTTGTCAGGCCCGATAACCGCGAAGGAGATTGATCAAGCTAGATACCGTTGGATTTCCTACATGCAAAAAAAGCATTTCTCGAATGAGATCGAACTGTTGAAAAAGTACAAAACGAACAACTTGATACGTCAGTTGGGACTCACCGTGGACAATAATTCCGGATTAATCAGGTGTACCGGCAGATTGGAATATGCGGAAATTACCGAGGATGCGAAACGTCCGATTCTGATTCCAAAGAAAGACAAATTTACAAATCTGATTATAAACTCATTTCATTGCAAGTTGTTTCATGTGGGAGTTGCACAAACATTATCACAGATACGTCAGTGTTACTGGATCCTAAGTGGTAGATCTGTAGTCCGCAATGTGTTACGAAACTGCAAGAGTTGTATTAGATGGGAAGGTGGTCCGTACAAGATGCCGTTGTTCCCACCTCTGCCCGGAAAGCGAGTGTCCGAGTCCGTACCGTACACGTATACTGGAATAGATTACTTTGGAGCATTGTATGTCAAGACTGACAATGAACCTCGAAAAGTGTGGGTATGTCTGTTTACCTGTCTCGTCGTTCGAGCAATTCATCTGGAGTTGATGCTAGATATGTCTACCGAACAATTCTTACTGGGATTCAGATGGTTTATTGCACGTTGTGGTACTCAGAAGCAGATAATTTCAGATAACGCGATCCAATTCAAGGCTGCTAGTGTTGTTGTCGAACAGGAATGGACTAATGTGATTTCAGATAAAGATACGCTCAACTATGTTTCGAACAAAGGAATTGAGTGGAAGTTCATTGTGGAGCTTGCTCCCTGGATGGGCGGGTATTACGAGCGCCTAGTGGGATTGGTGAAAAGATCACTTCGTAAGACAATGGGAAGATCACTCTTTACCGTAGAACAGTTGCGAACACTTCTGATAGAGATTGAAGCTGTTGTGAATAGTCGACCGTTGGTATATATCGGAGATGACATTTCCTCACAAACTGTATTAACACCTTCGTGTTTCCTGACTCCGATCAAAACAACAGGTGTACCTGAAGTAAATGATTACTCAGATCCAGATTTTAGACCGCAGATGAGCTCAAAGGATAATCTCTTACAAATTTGGAAAAAGGGACAGAAACATCTTAATAGATTCTGGCAAATATGGAAATGTGACTATTTGTTAAGCCTTCGTGAGAGGACTTCTACCCAATTAAAACAGAATCGGAAACGCTCAACTTGTGGCCCAAGGATTGGTGAGATAGTACTGATAAAAGATGATCTTCCGAGGGGAAATCGGAAATTAGGAAAAATTGTTGAACTGTACTCTAGTTTCGATGGACAAACAAGATCAGCAAAGGTTTTGTTACCAACAAAGAGATGTCTTAATAGAACATTGAATTTTCTTTATCCGCTAGAGTGTGAAGAACTCAATAATGATGTAGATTCCAACGAAACTGCGAAAAGTGAAATTAAACCGATCACCGACAATGAGATGAAACCGACTCGACGTGCAGCTGCTCGGGCAAGAGAAAAGATCAAACAGTGGACTTCTGAACATTGATTGATTCTTTGTGATTTGTGACAGTTTAATTTGTTTGAATTAATATGAGACTTTAAGGGACTTTTTCTGTTTTGTTGGGAGTGTCGCGAAGTACGCGAGATTATTTTATTTTTGTGTTAATTTTTCTATCTGTTAATGATTATTTCTCATAATTTATGGTAATTTCAAACTTTAATAACTTTTGGGACATTTAAACGTTGGGGCAACTTGGATAATTTTCTTTAATATTTGAAACGCGTTTCACTCCCAGTTGAAAAATTTTACTCCGTGATGAAAAACATTACTCAATGTGGAAGTGAAAAATAACCGAAATAAATGTGTAAACATGATATTGTTTTGCTGTTCTCCGCCACAAATGTAAGTAGGTCTCCTTGCTGTGGTGACAACATGACTTCCATAGCAATGTACTAGAGTGTGCCTGCTTGCTGTGGGGACAACAAGACTTCCACAACAATGTACTAGAGTGTGTCTCTTTGCTGTGGTGACAACCAGACTTCCACAGCAATGTACTAGAGTGTGTCTCTTTGCTGTGGTGACAACAAGACTTCCACAGCAATGTACTAGAGTGTGTCTCTCTGCTGTGGTGACAACAAGACTTCCACAGCAATGTACGAGAGTGTGTCGCCTCATTGCTTTGGTGACAAGACTTTCATTGCAATGCACTAGAGTGTGTCTTCTTGCTGTGGTGACAACAAGACTTCCACAGCAATGTACTAGAGTGTGTCTCCTTGCTGTGGTGACAACAAGACTTCCACAACAATGTACTAGAGTGTGTCTCCTTGCTGTGGTGACAACAAGACTTCCACTGCAATGAACTGGACTGTGTCTGCTCACTTTGAGGACAACAAGACTTCCACAGCAATGTACTAGAGTGTGTCTCCTTGCTGTGGTGACAACAAGACTTCAACAGCAATGTACTAGAGTGTTTCTCCTTGCTGTGGTGACAAGACTTTCACAGCAATCTACTAGAGTATGTCTCCTTGCTGTGGTGGCAAGAAGACTTTAACAGCAATGTAAGTAGGTCTCCTTGCTGTGGTGACAAAAAGACTTCCATAGCAATGTACTAGAGTGTGCCTGCTTGCTGTGGGGACAACAAGACTTCCACAACAATGTACTAGAGTGTGTCTCTTTGCTGTGGTGACAACAAGACTTCCATAGCAATGTACTAGAGTGTGCCTGCTTGCTGTGGGGACAACAAGACTTCCACAACAATGTACTAGAGTGTGCCTGCTTGCTGTGGTGACAACAAGACTTCCACAGCAATGTACTAGAGTGTTTCTTCTTGCTGTGTTGACAACAAGACTTCCACAGCAATGTACTAGTGTGTGTCGCCTCATTGCTGTGGTGACAAGACTTTCATTGCAATGCACTAGAGTGTGTCTTCTTGCTGTGGTGACAACAAGACTTCCACAGCAATGTACTAGAGTGTGTCTCCTTGCTGTGGTGACAACAAGACTTCCACAACAATGTACTAGAGTGTGTCTCCTTGCTGTGGTGACAACAAGACTTCCACTGCAATGAACTGGACTGTGTCTGCTCACTTTGAGGACAACAAGACTTCCACAGCAATGTACTAGAGTGTGTCTCTTTGCTGTGGTGACAAGACTTCCACAGCAATGTACAAGAGTGTGTCTCCTTGCTGTTATGACAACAAGACTTCCACAGCAATGTAGTAGAGTGTGTCTCTTTGCTGTGGTGACAACAAGACTTCTACAGCAATGTACTAGAGGGTGTCTCTTTGCTGTGGTGACAACAAGACTTCCACAGCAATGTACTAGAGTGTGTCGCCTCAATGCTGTGGTGACAAGACGTTCATTGCAATGCACTAGAGTGTGTCTTCTTGCTGTGGTGACAACAAGACTTCCACAGCAATGTACTAGAGTGTGTCTCCTTGCTGTGGTGACAACAAGACTTCCACAACAATGTACAAGAGTGTGTCTCCTTGCTGTGGTGACAACAAGACTTCAACAGCAATGTACTAGAGTGTTTCTCATTGCTGTGGTGACAAGACTTTCACAGCAATCTACTAGAGTGTGTCTCCTTGCTGTGGTGGCAAGAAGACTTTAACAGCAATGTAAGTAGGTCTCCTTGCTGTGGTGACAACAAGACTTCCATAGCAATGTACTAGAGTGTGCCTGCTTGCTGTGGGGACAACAAGACTTCCACAACAATGTACTAGAGTGTGTCCCTTTGCTGTGGTGACAACAAGACTTCCATAGCAATGTACTAGAGTGTGCCTGCTTGCTGTGGGGACAACAAGACTTCCACAACAATGTACTAGAGTGTGCCTGCTTGCTGTGGTGACAACAAGACTTCCACAGCAATGTACTAGAGTGTTTCTTCTTGCTGTGTTGACAACAAGACTTCCACAGCAATGTACTAGTGTGTGTCGCCTCATTGCTGTGGTGACAAGACTTTCATTGCAATGCACTAGAGTGTGTCTTCTTGCTGTGGTGACAACAAGACTTCCACAGCAATGTACTAGAGTGTGTCTCCTTGCTGTGGTGACAACAAGACTTCCACTGCAATGAACTGGACTGTGTCTGCTCACTTTGAGGACAACAAGACTTCCACAGCAATGTACTAGAGTGTGTCTCTTTGCTGTGGTGACAAGACTTCCACAGCAATGTACAAGAGTGTGTCTCCTTGCTGTTATGACAACAAGACTTCCACAGCAATGTAGTAGAGTGTGTCTCTTTGCTGTGGTGACAACAAGACTTCTACAGCAATGTACTAGAGTGTGTCTCTTTGCTGTGGTGACAACAAGACTTCCACAGCAATGTACTAGAGTGTGTCGCCTCATTGCTGTGGTGACAAGACGTTCATTGCAATGCACTAGAGTGTGTCTTCTTGCTGTGGTGACAACAAGACTTCCACAGCAATGTACTAGAGTGTGTCTCCTTGCTGTGGTGACAAGACTTCCACAACAATGTACAAGAGTGTGTCTCCTTGCTGTGGTGACAACAAGACTTCAACAGCAATGTACTAGAGTGTTTCTCATTGCTGTGGTGACAAGACTTTCACAGCAATCTACTAGAGTGTGTCTCCTTGCTGTGGTGGCAAGAAGACTTTAACAGCAATGTAAGTAGGTCTCCTTGCTGTGGTGACAACAAGACTTCCATAGCAATGTACTAGAGTGTGCCTGCTTGCTGTGGTGACAACAAGACTTCCACAGCAATGTACTAGAGTGTGTCTCTTTGCTGTGGTGACAACAAGACTTCCACAGCAATGTACTAGAGTGTGTCGCCTCATTGCTGTGGTGACAAGACTTTCATTGCAATGCACTAGGGTGTGTCTTCTTGCTGTGGTGACAACAAGACTTCCACAGCAATGTACTAGAGTGTGTCTCCTTGCTGTGGTGACAACAAGACCTCCACAACAATGTACAAGAGTGTGTCTCCTTGCTGTGGTGACAACAAGACTTCAACAGCAATGCACTAGAGTGTTTCTCCTTGCTGTGGTGGCAAGAAGACTTTAACAGCAATGTAAGTAGGTCTCCTTGCTGTGGTGACAACAAGACTTCTATAGCAATGTACTAGAGTGTGCCTGCTTGCTGTGGGGAAAACAAGACTTCCACAACAATGTACTAGAGTGTGTCTCTTTGCTGTGGTGACAACAAGACTTCCACAGCAATGTACTAGAGTGTGTCTCTTTGCTGTGGTGACAACAAGACTTCCACAGCAATGTACTAGAGTGTCTCTTTGGTGTGGTGACAACAAGACTTCCACAGCAATGTACTAGAGTGTGTCGCCTCATTGCTTTGGTGACAAGACTTTCATTGCAATGCACTAGAGTGTATCTTCTTGCTGTGGTGACAAGACTTCCACAGCAATGTACTAGAGTGTGTCTCCTTGCTGTGGTGAAAACAAGACTTCCACAACAATGTACTAGAGTGTGTCTCCTTGCTGTGGTGACAACAAGACTTCCACTGCAATGAACTGGACTGTGTCTGCTCACTTTGAGGACAACAAGACTTCCACAGCAATGTACTAGAGTGTGTCTCCTTGCTGTAGTGACAACAAGACTTCCACAGTACTGTACTAGAGGGTGTCTCCTTGCTGTGGTGACAACAAGACTTCCACAACAATGTACTAGAGTGTGTCTCCTTGCTGTGGTGAAAACAAGACTTCCACAACAATGTACTAGAGTGTGTCTCTTTGCTGTGGTGAAAACAAGACTTCCACAACAATGTACAAGAGTGTGTCTCCTTGCTGTTATGACAACAAGACTTCCACAGCAATGTACTAGAGTGTTTCCTTGCTGTGGTGACAAGACTTCCATAGTGATGTACTAGATTGTGTCTCCTGGCTGTGGTGGCAACAAGACTTTCGCAACAATTTACTAGAGTGTGTCTCTTTGCTGTGGTGAAAACAAGACTTCCACAACAATGTACAAGAGTGTGTCTCCTTGCTGTTATGACAACAAGACTTCCACAGCAATGTACTAGAGTGTTTCCTTGCTGTGGTGACAAGACTTCCATAGTGATGTACTAGATTGTGTCTCCTGGCTGTGGTGGCAACAAGACTTTCGCAACAATGTACTAGAGTGTGTCTCCTTGCTGTGGTGACAACAAGACTTCCACAGCAATGTACTAGAGTGTGTATCCTTGCTGTGGTGACAAGACTTCCACAGCAATGTACTAGAGTGTGTCTCCTTGCTGTGGTGACAACAAGACTTCCACAGCAATGTACTAGAGTGTGTCTGCTTGCTGTGGTGACAACAAGACTTCCACAACAATGTACTAGAGTGTGTCTCCTTGCTGTGGTGACAACAAGACTTCCACTGCAATGAACTAGACTGTGTCTCCTTGCTGTGGTGACAACAAGACATCAACAACAATGTACTAGAGGATGTCTCCTTGCTGTGGGGACAGCAAGACTTCCTGTATTGGATGATTTCTGTATAACACAAGATGAGCATACCAAGCTGATTATGCACAAAACAAATACACATGCCACTCAAACCACACATGTATAAAGGAAACTAATAAAATTACAAGGAAATGAAGAAAAGGTCTAGTTGAAAACTACACTTAAATTCCGATTTAGAGCTGAAAAATGTGTCTTTAAAAGAATATCAATACCAGTAGTGTTCATACTGGTTAACATAGCTATCTCCATTCACTAGAAAAAAAAACTGCTAAAAAAAAATCTTTTAAAAATAGGTTCTGTAAATGATATTTAAGGACCACAGGAGGACTGATGTGCCATACATATCATCAAAAAACAATGGGTAAAAATAACACATTCTATTTTCCATGAACAATTGGTAAATTTAATGTTGATAAAACATCATAACACCAGTTGAAACACAAATATGATGTTCAATGGTGTATAGTTTTGCCGAAAATTCAGTGGCTGAACTGTACATTGTATATAAAAAATTTCTTGTTTGTTTTAAGTAATGACCACCACCTTGGTAAATGACTGGTGCTATCTCGAAGTTGGAAGTGGACTAATCACTTGTTTAATGGGGTCACAAATAAGTATGATTTGTTACATGTACCTTAGAATAGTCCTTAAGCCATGTCTGGAAAATGTCTTTTGTGTTATGGTCTTCCAAATGCTCTTCACAAAAGTATTCCTTATCTCGCAACTGCACCAAATCCTCATAGCTGCATCGACCATGGTGTTCATGAATATCTCCATCAGAACACTTGATCTTTACAATATATGAAACATTACGAGGTTCGTACTTGCCCTTCACTCTGTGAATTACTGACTCCAACTCTTCTATTATTGTTTTATATATATTTTGCTCTATCTTTCCCCACTGCCATAACTGAATTCCTATTGTGTTCTTTGAGAAACACAAAATAAACTTACTGGATTTATTATTGTCAAGATAGAATATTCCCATACCATGATAAATTGCTAATCTTTTGGTTGATGGTTCAGTGCAAAGATGATATTGGGTGATGTAATAACAAAGAATATGGTTGAAAAAATCCAAAGGCATAAAATCAAACTGTATACACAGCCATGGAGTGCATATATCTTTTTTCACTCTGAAGACT
The DNA here is from genome assembly GCA_944474755.1 of Limnoperna fortunei. NCBI lineage: Eukaryota > Metazoa > Mollusca > Bivalvia > Mytilida > Modiolidae > Limnoperna > Limnoperna fortunei. The sequence continues at coordinate 1,356,190 of OX104120.1, forward strand.
TCCTTTATTTCCAAAACCGAGGTTTGTTTTGAAATCATGCAGGGCATATAATAAGTAGGTGAGTTTTGTTTTTTACTGTCATTCAGTTTCACTATTATCCCAAACAGTTCCATTAGTTTAAGTATATATGACCTTTGTGTTTGTTAAATTCAAACTTTGGTTCTTTTTGAAATAGTTGTTCAATAAGATCATTATCAAGTTGACCTGTTGTTTCTAATTTCCGCCATCCATGTGTTACTTTTATACCAGGGTCAACTTTTAAAGTCACCAGGCATCTAAATGCATCTGCTAGCCATTTTTGGTTAAGAACAATATATTGTTTCAAACTTTCAAAATAAATGATGCCGCCAACATTATGCTGATAATTTAGGAAAAGATGAACTTCTTTTTCATCTTCAACTGAATATATGGAGGCCAATGCAGTTATATCATGAAGAGATAATATATTAACACCTGCATCGCGTAGAGTATGCAATGCATGTTCTAAGCGAATCCACCTTAAAGGTAGTTTTTCTCCGAATGTTTTTATTGTCTTTCCAAACTCAAATATTGCCCGACGTAATTCATAAAAATCTGCATTTGCTGGCTCTGTGTTTGAGACATAACAAATCTGTCGTAAATGTTTGTATTTGGCTTCTGGTTCGATCTCTGGCAAGAGCTGCTTACGAAAAATCTCCTTTCTTTCATCCAACTTAAATAAACATATTATACAAACAATATTAATATTGGAAGAGGATAATTTTTTTATGTGGTTTCCATTTATCACCTGACCTATTATGTACTGATTTATTTTGTGAGAAAATTATATACTCTTAAAAAATCAATGCTATTTTTACTTAAATTGTTAAAAATTCATATTTGTATCGAACATTATTCTGCAATAATTTATAATATTTAAGACTGCACATTAGGTTATTGTTGAAAGTGACAAACACTATGTCACCCTCCACATTAAAAGTTCTACATTCAGAGCATTAAGTAAGGATCTAACTTCATTATTGACAACTATTTACAGAATTGAGCAATAACAAGTAATGTTTGTACCTCATGTTTACACTTGTCGATACCAGTACACACAACAATAACAGGTGGATTCAGGTAATCTCCAGTATCATCCATTGTTTCCTCAACAGCTCTACATGAATGGATACTATCAAACCAGAAATCTATATATTCTGAAATCAAACGAAATCAGATTAGAAACTAGTCATTTTCTGACTAACTATCATGGTCTCTGAAGGTTGTCTGACAGACCCTGCGGTAGCTATAATATATCTGATATACTTTTAATACACACAAAAAATTATGCATAAGTTCTAGAAACCAGAGGCTCTTAAGAGCCTGTATCGCTCACCTGATTTTATAGGCAATGAAGATGGCATTTCCCTGATGTTAAAGTAAGTCCTGTAATTTTCAATAAACTTTAAATAGGACCATCCAAACAATATTACTAGAAAGCTTTGTTTCATTGGTTAACCTGTTGTATAGAGAAGATTTTTTTTATTTGCCATTGGGTCCTATGTTAAACTAAGTCCTGCGGCGGTGGCGGCCATTTTGAATTTCCAATTGTTATAAAAAACATAAACTTTATAAAGGACCATCCAAACAATATTGCTAGTAAGTTTTTGTTTCCATTGATTAACCGGTTTCAGAGAAGAAGCCTTTAAAAGCTTTTTCCCATAGGGTCCTATGTTAAACTAAGTCCTGCGGTAGCGGCCATTTTGAATTTCCAATTGCCATAAAAAACATAAACTTTATAGAGGACCATCCAAACAATATTGCTAGTAAGTTTTTGTTTCCATTGATTAACCGGTTTAAGAGAAAAAGCCTTTAAAAGCTTTTTTCCATAGGGTCCTATGTTAAACTAAGTCCTGCGGTAGCGGCCATTTTGAATTTCCAATTGCCATACAAAACATAAACTTTATAGAGGACCATCCAAACAGTATTGCTAGTAAGTTTTGTTTTGATTGGTTAAACGGTTTCAGAGAAGAAGCCCTTTTAAACTTTTTTCTCATAGGGTCGAATGTTAAACCAAGTCCTGCGGTGGCGGCCATTTTGAATTTCCGATTGGGATAAAAAAACATTAACTTTATAGAGGACCATCCAAACAATATTGCTAGTAAGTTTTCTTTCCATTGGTTGACCGGTTTCAGAAAAGAAGCCTTTCAAACTTTTTCCCATAGGGTCCTATGTTAAATTAAGTCCTGCGGTGGCAGCCATTTTGAATTTCCAATTGCCATAAAAAACACAAACTTTATAGAGGACCATCCAAATAATATTGCTAGTAAGTTTTTGTTTCCGTTGATTGACCGGTTTCAGAGAAGAAGCCTTTTAAAACTTTTTCCCATAGGGTTCTATGTTAAACTAAGTCCTGCGGTGGCCGCCATTTTGAATTTCCAATTCCCATCAAAAACACAAACTTTATAGAGGACCATCCAAACAATATTGCTAGAAAGTTTTGTTTTGATTGGTTAAACGGTTTCAGAGAAGAAGCCCTTTTTAACTTTTTTCCCATAGGGTCCTATGTTAAACTAAGTCTTGAGGTGGCGGCCATATTGGTTTACCAATCAAAATAAAAAACACAAACTTTGTAAAGGTCCATCCAATGAACATTATGGCCAAGTTTGGTTTCAATTGGCCAAGTTGTTTCAGAGAAGTTTACAGACGCCGACGACGACGACGACGACGACGCCGACGGACGCAAAGTGATAACAATAGCTCACATGACCCTTTGGGTCAGGTGAGCTAAAAAGGAGAAGTAAGTCACATACTCCATGCACATTGCATGCATAATTGAATTAAAAAGTTATTTCATGTAAATATTTAAAACATGGAAGGTACAGTGATATACATGAAAAACATGTCAGGATATGAAATGACAAGACATATTTTATTTTGCGTTTAATTAGGTTATAAGCCATTCCAAATCAAAGAAAATGTGTTTGTCTGAAATAGCTTTATTGACTACTGATTGTATCTTTATTGGCATTTGTGCATGAACAACTGTTACAACATATTCTAAGTATCATAGATCAAGAGTTCTCTCATATTATGAAAAAAGACAGATGATGAATGTGAATGGTGAAACCACTTACTGCTCAATAAAACCATTCGTTCAAAGACTTTTTCCCTTTGAAACAGCATTTTGCCTAAAGAACATCATTCTTGAGTATACTTTTGCTAATAAATTATTGCATGGCTTTTTAAAATTGGGATTTGAATTGAAACATAAGTTACAATATGGATGTATGTAATATTAAAAGCTGGCTTTGAATCAACTAAAATAAAATTTAAGTTATAAAACATACCTCCAATTCTGTCATAGCCCTTTTCAGTGCTTAGTTGTTTTATATCTTTTGTTATATCAGCAACCAGCAGATGTAAAGCATTTGGACTGAGGAAAATCGGATGCGTCTTATAGTAGTCACTTTGTCCAGCAAAATCCCAAAATCCACAGTCCACCAAGACCTCCTTTGGGATGTCATATTTTTCAATATCATTTAGAAGCTTGGACAACTCATCGGAAACAATTTTAAGTTGGCCGCTTTGTAAATTATTTGGTTTATTGAATGCATCAGATTTTTTTATTTCATTGACTAACGGGGAAAGAGCGCCAAATTCTGCATCATCATTTGACTCTTGTCTGAAAAGTTCTGAATTTTCTTCAAATTCTAGTTGTACAATTGCTTCCATTTTCTGCTTTGCCTTTGGTTCATCACTTTTACTGTTTAATTGTTCTTGCAATGCGGCATTCTCTGAGTTCTTAGGTTTACCGCTTTGACTGCTGACATTGTCTTGAAAGTGTACATCGTGCTCAAGTAAAGGTTTAGCACTTTGACTGTTTAAATCTGATGCCCTGGTATTTACAGCCCTCCTTATTCTACTTATCACTGCTGTTCTTTCGTCTGTAACTGTAAGCCAAAATTCTATGAACTTCAGTGACATCTAATTTGCCACATATAATAATGCAACACAAATTGTGTGCTGTACATCATGTGTTATGAAATGGAAGAGCAATATGTCTTCTTTTTGGGGGTTTAAAATAACTGCATTACTCCATAAAAATCACTAATTATTATAAGTTGTTATTTCTAAAGGAAGCAAAAAAAAATTAAAAAACTTTTGAGATGTTTGAATGAAAGCGCAATAGGTCTGGTAACCAGCCACTGAGAAAACCTACATACATGTAAATTCTTTCCACATATGCCCTTGTTCATTACACAAATGATGGAATACAATGACACACTATTCGAGTTTTTCCTCTTACTTAAGCTCATTAAGTTAGCATTCTCATCTAGCTACTGTCACAACTAATAGCAGAGAATTTTTTAGGATTTTGAGGGCTTTAGTCACTTTAGCGAATGCACCGTATAAGCATCTGCTCAGAAGCATGCATTCATTGTACTGGTGAAATTTAATTGTACAGTATAAACAACTATATTCTTTCAATTGCAGTGTATAAGTTTGTTTTAAAAAATGATTATAACAAAATGTCTATAAATTTTCAAAGAATTTTAATTTAAAAATTTATTTAAAAAGCGTTTGTATATCAATCGGTTACAATTTTTCATTAAGGGCCATTGTACTGTTCGTTTTCTAAGTGCTAACCATAGGTAATTAGACGTTTCTTCCGTACATGGCCGATACCTGGTACAGACCTTCCAGTACAGATGAGCTCATGCACACACATCTGCACTTGCTGCGTCATCCAATCAAAACGCAAGAAACAAGAACGTTGTTATGGAAGAAAAACAACGTTCCTGTTTGACGTTCTTGTTTCAGGCGTTCTGATTTGACGTCAGAGACAATGGAGAGTCTATAGGATATAGTGATGTTAAAGTTGTTGGTTTACGGAAGAAAAAGGCACTTTCATGCGCTTTTGGGAAAGCCCATGTGATCTTTCACTCGTGATAGAAATTTGTATGTCTTTTGGCTTGTTCCGCTGCCCTCCACTTGCGAAAAGACATAAAATTTCTATCACTCGTGAAAGATCAACCCGTCTTTCCCAAAAACATATGAACGAACCTATTAATCTCTGATATAAACAAATGGCGCATTATCCATTTGAAACCAGTTAAATACTCAAAATCTTTGCAAGTAAATTTAATCAAAGGTGGAAGTCTGTGTGCATCAGTACAATCTACGACACTTTTGTTTGCGTACATTGACCAGGAGCACCACTTAATCATGTTAATCAGATTACCTGTAAAAACATCAATTCGACGATGGACACCTGCTGTTTAAAACTATGGAGGAGAAATAATTAAATTTCCTGTAAATTGGTTCTGGGGTCATAAATATGTCGTTTTACACTTGGTAGAATGAATTTGTAACGAAAAATTTTAGTACTTGTTGGAAATCAGGTGACAAAATTGCTTTAGAAATCTATCGTCAATTTCCAAATGATTTCATCAATGACGAAAGTGACGAGCGCTAAAAAATTCACTGCTAATTGCTATGTTTTTTACATATTATTTGCAATTTTTGCCTACCTATCCTATTTTCAAAACAATTCAGTCTTGTTCAAATACTAAACAACCAAACACAGTTAAACTACAACATTTTTACGTTCGTTCAATATATGTTTCAGATGTTATTTTTGATTGTTTTTAATGCCACTTTCAGAAATTTTCAGATATATCATGGCATCCAGTTTTTATTGAGGGAGGAAGCTGGTGTACTCAGTGAAAACCCCCAACCTTCGATATAAAAACCTGGCAATTTTGGTCAATTAACATGATTAAGATTAGAGTCAAGAACACCCCTGCAAAATGGAGTTCCGCAAATATTGTTAATCCTGGAAAATTCCAGAAAAATTCTAGGATGTCCCAACTTTAACTTCTGGAACAAGTTGGAATTTACTGGAACAAGCCAATAAACTGGAATAATCCCAGGATTACCACAAATGAAGTAAACTGGTACTAGCTGGAATTTTCTGGTTAATCCTAGGATAGCAAACTTTTCATTTACAAAACTGGAACTTTTATAAACTGAAGAGTTCCACAATTTCTAATTTGCAGAATAAGCTGGTTCTTTAACATTTAACAAGTTCCAGATAACATGGATTATCTGGGACTTGACATTTGTACATGTTCTTCTTATTATATTCAAAAAGTTCCAGCTTATACCACTTTTTATATTATCTGTTACTTTTAAATTTAGGAAGCTCAAATGAAAAGTTCCAGCTTTTCCCACTTCTTAATATATCTGTTACTTTAAATTTGAGAAAATCAGAATTTACATGCAAGATTTTTTTTTACATTTTTAATGCCAGAGTGTGATACTAAAACCAGTTTGCACCATGTACATGTACAATAATATTCTTTTAAAATGTCTTAATTTGTACCAAGTCAAGATCATTGCTATTTTGAATACTTCAGTAAAAATAATCTGTCTTTAGACATTCTTCACAGCAATTTTCATGTATAATCTTTGATAGATGCAAATTTTAGGTATAATACTGTGTATTTTAAATATGATAAAATACAGGCTGAGTACAGTACAAACTGAAAAAATATATAAATATTATCCAACTTTACCCTAATTCACTCATATTTCAAAGTTCTTAAACATGTTAAAATTGATGTAATATTAAACAGTTTATTATTACTTTAACACATAAAACATTGTAAATAGAAAAAATTATAAATTCCACATGTTCATTGTTTCTCCAGTCAATGTGTGTACTATTCTCACCATGTTACATTTTTATGTACATGAATGAAACCTTAATTAACAGCTTTGTCCGAAGAGATTCGGCAGTCTAGCAACACAAGAATGTTGTGGATTGCCATTTAAATAAACTAACTTCTCCTTTATATGCTCAACTGAAATCACAACTAATGCTGTATTTTCATCCTCTGGTTCAACAGCAATAATATGACTCACAACCTTGTTAAGAAGAGGCATTGTGTTTTTGAAAGCAATGTATCTTGCTACTGCTAGACATTTGTTGCTGTCGTGATGGTAAATGAAATATTGCACAGATGCAACCATTGATTCTGGTGGTGCATGGTTGGTAATGATACCAAATGTATTGTCGAGCAAAACAACATAGCCAATACGTTTTGTCATTCTGCTGTAAAACTTTGAAAATATCACTTGTTCATTTAGAATGATACGACCAACTTTTGAAATTTTCCCTACAGCAGTTTCATTTGACAAACCAAGAACAAGCTTAATATTATTTGCAATAGTGTCATCAACAACACAGTTTTTCATTCCTCCAGCTATCTTGCAGTTTTCTGCTTCATGCTTTACAATTATTGGTCGTCTGGTGTTCATTGCTCCTTCCACATAATTTCGTAAAGATGTTGCTGTCATTTTTGTGACATCAGCAGATAATCTTTTCCTTGCCTGAACTGCCCAAAGGATTTGATGACAAACTTCTGCTGTACCATGAGTTGTCTCTAAGATAGTTCCATTCATATCTTCAAATGCAAAGCAGGACCAAGCCCAAACTGGTCCCAGCTTACGCACATATTTTGCAAGATGCTGACATGCGTTATGGAGGTTAATTGTACAGTTATTTGTGCCATACAATTCTCCAAACTGCAAATAAAATTTTTGAAGACTAGACTCAGCATGGAGAAGTTGAGCTTCAGATATACTGTCACTTAACAAAATATAAATTCCCTCAACAAAGAGACAATAATGATTTAAATAGGCATGTGGCATGATATCAACTAAACATGGCAAAGAATAAAACAAAAGCCACATTTGTAGCTCTGAAGCTTTATAATGGTGCATGTTGTTTTCTATCTTTCTAGGCAACCTTGAAATGTCATCTGTTGGTTTCATCTTTTTTAAATGTTTGTCAATCTGTTTGATGGATCTTCCAACAAAGAAAGGTTGATCTGCATAAGACGAAGAAAACCATAGCTTCAGCAACATCTTTGTTACACCAAGTAAAACTCCATGCATGTAGTCAGGGACAAGACCCCATATGATATCAAACCAAACTAATCCATGGAAAGCTGAGACACCTTTAACCCCTAGCTCTGGCTTTCCACTCTCAATCGCAGCTACTCCACAGGCTAGCAACTCTGAAATAATTGTATAACACATATAAACATGTATTGACATAAAAGTAAAAACAAGTTTAAATAAGTTAGGAAATTATTACATGTATTGTGTGTACTTATACATTGTACATATACTGATATATATACACGTATATATATATATTTAAATTACAAATTAAGTCGGTAAAGTTAAATGTCTTTGTTCAACAAAAAATTTCAGAAGTTTCATTTTTAGTTGTTGAAACGCATGCATGGCATATTGCACAGTGAAATAATTACTGTCTGGAACTTTGTTGTGTACTTTAATTTGGTAAACATGTACATGTATATACATCAAGTACATGTACATATTATAAACAATACAAAATGGGTATTAAATGGTTAATGTGGTTATGCTGTATATTGATATTTCAAGGAGTAACATTTAAAATTTATATTTTACACTGTACCTGAAGAGGTTCTATCTTTGTATAAATCTGCTGCCTGTCTGAAAGGGTAAACCCTTGTGTGACCACGTCCTTGTTTAACTACTTCACCTGGATCCTCACAGGTAAAACATCCATTTTTCCCATTATGTTGTGTCATTTCAGTCACATAAGCTTTGGCCTGCAAGTCCATAGTGCCAGATAAAAGAATACCATGGCTTTGAAATGTCCTTCCCCCTACTTGAATAGAAAGTCCTTTTTCTTTGAGGTCAATCATATCCTTTATGAATGGCATCAAAAAGGTCCTGAAAACAGGCTTGCCTTTGGACTGCCAAATACCCCATATTATCATGTTTCTTCTTGAAAACCTTGCAGCAGGTGGTAATTCATTTATCACAAGATAAATAGGCCAAATTGAGACACTTGAAGACTTGAACAATGGCACACCATCTGTATTAAACAGGAGACTAAAATTGTTCGGATCATTTAGAAAATTACCAGGTTTGCGGAGTTCTTTGTAAATTTCACCATTAAGAATATCATTTAATGTTGAAGCTTCAATACAGTCATCTCGATAGCTTGTAATGGATTTCCATATACCTTCTCTCTGAAAAATATCTTTTATTTGGGCCTCCAAAGGCAAACATGTGAAGTAAGACTTCTTTCGTTTTAGTTCCTGTTTATTTATTGCCCCTTTGTAACGAAGTCCATCACAGCCAGCATTGGTGCACCGATAAATATCCACATCATCTGGAAAAAGAGTGTGACACTTTTCACAAAACTCGTATAACTTTTTATTTGTAGGTCCTATAGTCTCTTTAAGTATTGAAAGATCTTTAACTTGACAGTCATCACTAATAAGAGTCAGTAACTTTATCAGATCCTGTGATCCACTTTCTCCTAAATTGTATCTCAACAAAAAGGACAAAAGGGTCAATCTTTTCTCTTCTTCGCTTGAGAAAGTTGGAATGTTATTTGAAAAGTTGTCTTCTTGCATATCATCATTATCCGAAGTTTCAGAATCTGACTCATACAGAAAACTTTCAGAACATTCAGAGTCACTCTCAGAGTTTTCGGGTGTTGAAATACTACAATTTTCAAATTCAGAGGCATTTAAATGCTCTCGTACATTCCAATTTGATGTGCTAGCACCAAAGTCAAAATCTTCAGCTTTGGGTGAATAAGATGGGGAAATAAAATGGTCATCATCAAACGATTCAGGCTGAATTGTAGCACAATCATTTTCAGGATTACATAAATATTCAGCAGTACTTGTACCTATAATATCATCATCATAATCTTCATATAACTCAGAACAGGAAGCACTCTGACTCTGGACCACTGATGATAGAACTGTACTTGCACCATGTTCTTGCGTAGCCTTTCTTTTTCTGTAGGCTGTAGTCCTTGGTATTGGAACAGATGGATCATGTACATACTGCTTATATTTCTTCAAATCTCCTGCTGGAAATGGAAATAAACAATAGAATATGATAAATGAAAAATGATCAAAAGTAAACTTTCAGTTATTAATTATGGTTACCATAATGGCATTAACACAGAATTTCCTAAAATAATTAACATTAATGTTTTAGTGAACTATCCATTTTCTTATTATTAAAACTGTTTAAAAAAATATTTAAATGCAGATCTGTATGCAGCAGATGATTTTTCTGTGAAAACAAAAGATCAAGAGAAATACATGTGTGCATGGAGTCTCCTCAATAACAGTAAAAAATTTTTCTAAATAATGGTAACAGTTACAAATATAACGAAAATTTCTGAAATATCCTTCAATGTCCGGTATTGCACACACAATTTTTCCCCGTACTTTCTGTGTCCTTTTGACGCTTTATTTTACACAAATGAGTGAAATAAAAATTTTAATACACTTAGTGTCACAGGTAAAACCTGTCACATATTAATAATGGAAATTGATTAAAATTTTCATATTCAATCGTTGTTAAAGTTTAAAAGAATAAAATGCCCTTAATGGAAAAGGGGGCATTGTCCTTGTAAATTCCTCCTTTGACTTCGGAGCATCATGTAAGAACATTTTGTACTTGTCATATTCATTGATTGATTGACCTGACTTATGTTTATAATTACATTCAATTCCATGAACTTTACTTCGGTGATATCTTAATGTCTGCTTTCTGCTTAAAATTTTACCGCATATTTCACACAAATTCTCATCCATTTGTTGTTGTTGTTGTTGTTCATTCGGAACGCTCAAAAACGATCCAACTAAAAACCGATGAAACCAGTTCAAATTAAATGTTCACTAAAATCTATAAAATGACGTGTTTGATATATCATCTGTCAGTAATCGTTATCACATTTTTGACAAAAATGTGAAAATATTTAACTATAAATGATTTAAACAACGCAGATTGTTGAAAACTTTCGGTTACTAGCGTGACCATTTAACACGGTTCCGAATGAGATGAACTTCGCGATGAACTTCCGGTTTTCCTAATATGGTAAAGAACCTCATTTTCAGCGCCGTTTTTAAATTTCTATAGCAGGCATATCTAATGGAGGAACAAAATAAATTCGCGGTAATGCTATGGCAGACGGACGGAAACAAAATGTCCGTCCACCCATTAAGCAAGATTAAAGATCCAATCAAGCCATGGAACGACTACAAAGCCGGCGACAGGGGGAAAGCATCCTATCCCGGCTTTAAAGAGCTGTGGGATTTTATAATTTTAGAAGTCGGAGGTAAGTTGATTGGGTAATTTGGTCCTTTTTACTTTGTTCCTTTTGTCCGTGATGTTATCACTGCCTTTTAGATCATATACTTGTATTTATTATTATTTAATTACTTATCCTCCTACTCCTGTAGTGTGGCTGCTGTATAATTGTGGCATTGCCATAGCCTACATGTACTGATGTAGGCCAATACAGTCTACAGTCTCAGTGATTCCGAAGGTTGCCATGTTGCCGGACTGATGCAGATGTCCAATAAAAATATGTTTGCTTCAGTAAAAATTTCAGAAAATTTGTATTGAAATATAAGCAAAAAATCTATATAAATATATATTCGTTCCAGGATAAGAAAAAAAAAAACATTCCGAATCACTGTAGTCTAAATGCATGTAAATAAATCTGGGACATTATTCCATGAATACTTTGTTCAGTTATACTTGTGAGAAAATTTTAAATTAACATTCAGATTATCAGATTATAGCCATGATAGCCAAAAATTAAAATAACTGTTTGCATTGTTTCCCCAAACTCACACAATCTGCAGTGTTACTGTTTAACCCGACAAACATAGCTGTTAACTTTCCTGATTTTCACATGTTTTCCCAATTTTTCGCCCTAAATGAATAATATGAGAATGGCACTGCCCTAGAGGCTTGCGTTCAGGATACTGCAAAATAATTACAAATTATGGCGATGGGACGAGATTATAAGGGACGATGTGATGATATTCCCCCACTATTCTGTGCATGTGCACCCTTTCCTGAAATTGTGAATGATGACCGACAGTTTTTGCTTTGATCATATTTGGGGTCTCGTGCAATTTGGCAGACTCCGTACAATAGTGAGCTTTGCTCGCATATAATATGAAAAATCACAGAAATACTTAAAAACTTGATTTCAAAATTTCAAAAGTTGGCAGGTCTGGATGTTACAAAGTTCATGTATTAATAAATTGGCTACGCTAGACCCACTGGCACTAATTATAGGATGTGCATGCTCCTGTGCATTTTCAGATATATCAAAAGTCCCTCTTACTAAAGGCCAAGCCTGAATACACAAATGAAACCAGCATGAACAAACTGAAAACTGAAACCTCAAAATCTTACTCAGGTGCTCCAGAAATGTTACAGTCAGTTCCTGCCTGTTGCAACACACGCATCGTGTTGCCAATGATCATAATTCAATTTGTCAATTCCAAACAAACCAACATCTACACTCATCTGAGATAAAGTCTAAAAATTTTAATCCCATATTAATTTGTATATGTCAGAGCTCATGATGTTTTAAGGGATGAAAACAACTGAGGACTCAGGAGTAATATACATGTAACCCTGACTGTTTTTCTGTCAAGCAAGGAATTCTATGTATATATCACAAGCTCAGTTGCGATAATTATACATGTATATAAACCCCATATGCAAATTAATTTTGAGAAATTTACAGACATTGTTTATATGTTCTTCTATTTGCAGGTAATATTGCATCATGATTTGCATGTCACAGAATGGTGTCTAACGAAATGGCTGCTGGATTTGAGAATGTTACATGTGTTAGTTCATTACAATCACAATGTATATGTAGTTATTTGCTATAATTTGCTATGACTTAAGTTTATGAGTGTTATTTAAGTAGAAAAGTGTCATGTACAGTTGCTTTTAATTTTAAGTTATAATCTGAGACCCAGCATGTCATGCATGTATTAATGTCAGGCCAAAATAAAATATATGTGTGTTTCCTATTACATGTACCTGAAAATTTAAGATGCAAAATATTTTTTTTGTCATTTCTTTGTTAATGGGCAGTACATCATGTCATGCCTTTTAAAAGCAAACGCTTTCACAATCTGGCAATTCAATGTAAATATGGACCAGAAATGGGACGGAAACGTTAAAAATTCATATTAAAAATTTTTTCACACATCAATGAAATGTTTAAGGTAGGGGCTTCTAATTATTAATCAAGGTAGGTCGGCCAGGTAACCGGAAACACACATATATTTTATTTTGGCATGAATGTTGTTGCATGTGTGAAATTAACAAAATTTATATTAAAGTAAAGTACATGTAGAAGCAGATAATGTTTCCCTTTATCGATTCATGAATGCAAATGTTTCTTTTTCTTTTTTTTCTTTTTCAGTTTAACATAATTTTTTTTTCATTTTAGCTACAAGAAAGTCCATGGAGGAGGAACTGTCAAAACGAATCGAAGAACGAGAAGAAACAAGTAAAAAAAGAAAGGGTGATGCTGAAAAATCAAAAGAAAACAAAGCTCCAAAAGAGACAAAAGGTATATTTAAACAAAATATTTATTTTTAAAACATTGAAGAAAGAAATTTATCCAAGATGTTAAAGATAAATGAAAACATGAAGAAAAAACAAGTAAATCTGTGAGCTCATGCTCACTAGTAATACCCCCGCTCCCCAAATTATGCCTTGCATACAAGTTCAAATATTCGGCAAACAGGAAGTGGATGACTAAGGAGCATAAAATCGCTATACACCATATAGTACTATATGATAAAGCAATATGCAAAATATCGGTATATTGATATTACATAGTAACATGATTGAATTTTATTTGCTTATTTAATAATTAATATTGCCCCATTTTAGAGTAATTTTAGTGGTGAACATAAAAAATACATGTATATATATAAAAAACTGATTTTAGAAATTTGAATGGATGTGTGTGAGGAAAATTTGTACTATTACATTCATAAATATTAAACATGCTCTAAGTCAGTAAACAGCATTAAAAAAGTGGGAATGATGAAAAAAATGGTTTATTTTACAGTATCTATTCATTTTCATGTTTTTGTGCTTGTTTAAATGTGGTAATATGTCTATATTTTCAGGGAAGAAAGATAGATCGATTGAAATGGAAATTGATCAAGAGGAGAATACAGTCACCCCACAGGTTATTAACAATGCTGTAAAAACAGCCGTTGATAATCTGTTGAGGATACGAAATATGAATCCACCACAGTCTATGCAACCTCAAGTGAATCACCCTGCTCCACCACCTACGCAACCTCAAGTGAATCACTCAGCTTCACCGTCTAGGCAACCTGAAGTTAATCACTCAGCTCCATTGCATATGCAACTTCAAGTGAATCACTTAGCTCCACCGCTTATGCAACCTCAAGTGAATCACTCAGCTGCACTGCCTACACAACCTCAGGTGAATCACTCAGCTCCACCGCCTACGCAACTTCAAGTGAATCACTCAGCTCCACCACCTACACAACCTCAAGTGAATCACTCAGCTCCAGCACCTATGCAACCTCAACTGAATCACTCAGCTCCATCGCCTACCCAACCTCAACTGAATTACTCAGCTCCACCGCCTACACAACCTCAAGTTAATCACTCAGCTCCACCGCCTACCCAACCTCAAGGGAATCACTCAGCTCCAGCACCTATGCAACCTCAACTGAATCACTCAGCTCCATCGCCTACCCAACCTCAACTGAATTACTCAGCTCCACCGCCTACACAACCTCAAGTTAATCACTCAGCTCCACCGCCTACCCAACCTCAAGGGAATCACTCAGCTCCAGCACCTATGCAACCTCAACTGAATCACTCAGCTCCATCGCCTACCCAACCTCAACTGAATTACTCAGCTCCACCGCCTACACAACCTCAAGTTAATCACTCAGCTCCACCGCCTACCCAACCTCAAGAGAATCACTCAGCTGCACCGCCTAAGCAACCTCAAGTGCATCACTCAACTCCTACACCACCTATGCAACCTTTTCAACTGAATCCACCACCACCTAAACCTATGTTGAACCAACTGGCAGCAATGCAACCTTCTCATGTGAATCTATTATTTCCCCAAATGCAACCTTCTCAGGTGAATCCACCACAGCAAGAACAGAACATGCCACTTCCTAGGATAGGACATTATCATAAATCTCTTCATCCACAATCTTTTGATAGCTTTGATTATGAACCACAAATTGGTCAATATAGCAGCAGTTCATGTTATGGTAACCAAACCGAATTAGCTTCCTGCAGTGTTCCCATTAGGGAAAGTTTAGAAACAGTTGACAGTTCCTGGTGTAGTGAGAATTATAATTCTATGAACTGTAGCAGCGGATACTATCAAGAGTCAGATGAAGAAAACTGTGACAGCCATAGTTGCAAAAGATGCTGTCCAATTCTGAAAGAAGAACTCAGGCTTTTAAAGCAAGATGTAAAAAAAATGAAGAAGAGTCTGAAGGTATTATTTTAATGTATATAATGTTTACAGGATATTAATCCTTTCCATTATCTACATGTATATATATGAGGGGGTGACACAGATTTTGAGAAATGAGAAAAATGGGATAAATATTGGGAAGTGGGAAAACTGTGTCACCTCCAATACATGTTTGCTTTATCCTGCATGTCTTAATTTAATATTGTTCATTTAAGAAATCATTGGCTGCCTGTCGCTTTTTGGAGATTCTCATATGACTACTTCTTTTGCAGTCCATATATGGAATTGTAGCACTCATTTCAAATGAAATCACAAGGTAATATTATCAAAGAAATGCAACATTACAATAAAAAAAACATTGCAAAAGTGTTAAGTCTCTAGATCAGTGCTCTAACTTTCAGTTGTTAAGAGGCCAAATATGTGCCTTAATGTACATTGTACTTTGTAACAATTTTAGTGGCAACTTTTGATAAACAGTGTTTAATATTTCAGAAATTAGGGTCCACTTCTGCAGCTTGCCAGTCGAGTGAATTTATGGGAAATTTTGAGAGGTCGAATGAAGAAGTTACTTTAGTTGATGGCCACAAAAAGGTAAATTTAGTTTTTCTTATTCTGTCTGTTAAATTGCGTGTATGGGTGGGCATTAGAAATTGTGTAATTTCAATGAAAATAAGGTAAGTTTAAAAAATTGCTTCTATAATGGGTCCCATATATGTTTTGCTGGAACAGCCCTGATATAAATTGTTGGTTGATTGCTTTAAAATAATATGACCAAAATTTTAACCAGTTATGAAGTTAAAATTTCTGTTACTGTAAACATGCTTATTTTCGCAGGTAATTTCACGAATTTATGATCTCAATATGTACTTAATTTTGCAGTTTCCTCCTATTATTCTATTTATTCCATTCCAATTATTTTATTTCCCAGGTATTTAATTTCGTGAAAAACACCTGACTGCGAAATCCGTGAAAATAAATACCTCGCGAAAATAAGTACGTTTACAGTATTTTATTTTTTAGTGTGAGTAAAATTATATGAAGGGTTGAAAATCTGGGAATAAGACTGGAAAAGCCCTCACTTGTGATGTAACCTTTTTATGCAGTCGGCAACAGTTACATTTAATTAGCGACAAATAGGGGTAATTTTGTATCTAGTAGGTGTATTTTTAAAAATTGAAGTGGATTCAATTTGTGGTGAGTGACCTGGCTTGCATTGAGAAGGAATTATTAAAATTCTCCTCTATATTTTTAGGATGCTGTAAAGAAAACAGTGGAAACATTTTCCAACGCTACAGAGGCCATAAAGAAAGTCATTACGATGGTATTTACCATTGATGAATTGACAAGTTGTAGTGTAATTGGTCAAAAAAAAAAACACGAAAACCAATATTCATCGAACTGGGCTTGATGAAAGCAGAAGAAGTTTTCTTGAAGGTAAGTAAAACATTTTTGCATTTGTTACATAAGGCCAAAATAAAAATTAATTTTTTACCAGACTAAACCTATTTTTATACCCCACGGGGTGTAATGTTTTTGACCAGACTGTCCATCAGTCCGTCCATGTGTCATACTCTTGTCGCCTGGATAGCACTATCAATTTTTGATGGATTTTAATGAAACTATGGGAAATTGTTTTTTTATAGTAAATGCTTGGATGGGCTTGATTTTTGGAGAAATCTGTCAAGGGGGACCATTTTTTGATGGAGCTGGGACTTAAGAAAATTGATATATTTCATGATGTCGCTTGGATTGCTCTTTCATTTCTTGGTGGATTTTCATGGAACTTTGGGAATTTGTTACTTAAAGTCAATGCTTGGATGGGATTGATTTATAGATAAATCTGTAAAGGGTGACCAATTTTTTTGGCAGGGGGACTTGAGAAATCTAACATTGTTGCCTGGAAAGCGCTTTCATTTCTTGATGGATTTTCATGAAACTGTTTGAAATAATGTTACTCAAAGTAAATGCTTGGATGGGATCGATATTTAGAGAAATCCATCAAGTCGGGTTGCTTTTTTTATGGAGGGGTACTTAGTAAATTTACATATTTCATGTTGTTGCCTGGATAGCACTTTTATTTCTCTTGAACGATTTTCATAAAACTTTAAGAAATGGTTTTATATTAGAGGTTTGAATGTGATAAATTTTCAAAAAAATCCTTCAGAGGGGATCATTTTTTAGGAGGTTGAAGGTGGAAGCTGAGAAACTTATCTTGTAGATTGTTGTCACCACATCGATATATTTTGGATATCGGAGTGTGAGCTTGCTCACTAAGGTTCTTTCATTAATAATATATAATATCTTATTCAGTCTGGCAAACTTCAAAATCACTGAAGTAATTTAAAATGTAAGCATGGACTTATGTATTAAAACATCTTTTATTTATATATTTCTATCCTTCAGATTAAAGCAATCTTCTGAAATTTTGTTACAACCTCTCTTAGTGAAATGAAAATACAAAGTTCCAGACAATAAATTTTGCTATGCCTGACACACATTTTGTCTATTGAAAACTCATCAGAGACGGTATGCCTGAATTATTGGAAAATCCAAACACCTAAGGTCTAAACTAAGATTAAACCAAAACATGTATACTAAAATGGAATTCTTAATTATGACCAAGATCAACCTATCATCATTAGCCTTATGTCTTTGGTAGGAAGAGGCTTTATGGCTCACAGATATTGGATAATTTCAATGCTTTGTTGCTTTGTTGCATTCATCAACAGAGCAGGCCATTGCCACTTACCTAAGAAGGAATGCTTTTCTGTATGATATATATCTGTCTTTGCCTAGGCAGACTTGTATCATGTGGTCCACTTCTAGGTCTGATGCACTTCTACATGTACTTCTTTTTATCATTAAAATATTTTTAATGGTATCTTATTTCATTATGACTTTTATATAATTTTAGATCTGATTGCACAGCAGTTTAACATGTCCATTAAGGAGGCTAGGGAAAAAATCCGCCAGAGAATGAAAATCCTGTGTAGGAACTACAGTGACATTCAGTGACCCTATCTTTGTGTTGGAGTTTAACATTCAGTGACCCTATCTTTGTGTTGGAGTTTAACATGTTTAATGTAGAAGTGTTCAGAATGAAGAGCTTGATGTAATAAAAGTGATGTGTTTTTAATTTATTTTTAAAGCCTATGATTTTTTTCTTCCATATTCTGGAAATAATTCATTCAGGGTAAGTAATTATTACTTATAATTAACAATACACACATTTTCCAGAAAAACTGGGATTTTTCCAGAAAAATGCTGGGATAAGCTGGTACCAGTTCTGGAACTTTGTTCCACTAATCTGGTACTGGTATAACAAAGCTGGCACTTTTCTAGGACAGTCCAAGATAAGTTCCAGCTTTGTGGAATTACTTTTATTAACAGTACCAGCTAAGTGAAGCAAAGTTCCAGAACTGGTACCAGCTTATCCCAGCATTTTCTGGAAGTCATGTCCTGCTTGTGCCAGCTTTTTTCCAGAATTTAGCCAGGATATTCCAGAAAAACCCCGTTCCAATACTATCCAACAAAATTCCAGAAAAGTACCAGCCTGAATCCTAGGATTTTTCCGGTAATAGCTGGAACAAATTTCTGGAAATTTTCTAGAAATATCCTAGAAAATTCCAGAAAATTTTCGCAGGGGCACCCTGCCTGCATTGATAAATGAACCTGCAACCTCAGTCTTGACAGACCACATGATCAATAGCAGGCAAACTACTTTTACCACTCGACCACCGAGTCCCCTGCTTCACATGTTCAAATATCTATAAATTGTTTATTAAGATTTCTGAACACTATACGATTTAGTGACATTTGTTATCACACAACTTAAATCTCCCAAAAATACAGTATGTTTGTCACACACCAGGCAGGCAATTCCTACAGTGATTATCTTGACACATTTACATAAAAGTTGATTACATCACTACACCAACATATTTATAGTGTATCTATCACACAGGAGCTGACTAATATTTTTGACATTATATGATATCAAACTTACTTATCTCTCTGTTGACCTTACAAAAATGTTTGCCAATAAGTAAGACGATGGGTGGCACTAAGGAACATCTCAACCTTACCTAACAGAGATGATATCTGACGCTTGCATTTGTTGAGTTTCTAATGTGTATGCCTTTTTTATTGTGTATTCCTAAGAGTTTGTTGTAGCTGTGTTCATGATATATTTACTAACCATGTCTTGTAATAGAATTGTGTTCTTTTGATTTACTATCCATTATCTCGACAATTTAAATAAGTACCTTTTTCATTGATCCACGAGCCATCACTTAATCTGATTTTACATTTATGTACTATTTCAACTCCATCTGTACTTTCTACCCCTTCGATAGGTTCTCCCAGGAGTCGGCGCAACAAACATGTTTTTCCAACCCCATTTTCTCCAATTATTACAATTCTAATATAATATCTAGTTTCTGTTCCTGACTTAATAATGTGTAAATATAAATCTTTATCAGCCTCACTCAGCTGCCTGATAGCTGCTGGGATTTCTGAAATTTAAAGCACTGTAAAATATTATAGTTGTAATGTAATAATAAACTGTAAAACTGGAGAAAAGCCCAGCACTTCGGTAGGAAAACTGGATTGGAGTCAAGTACACTCTGCCCACAGTGAGACTCGAATCTACAACCTCAGACAGACCACGTGATCAATAGTATCTCAACAGCAAACTGACTAAGTCCAACTACCTCTAATTTTATAAAAAAAATAAAATCAACTCAAAATCCTTTGGTCCTGCAATCTATCATTATGTGTACAAACAATTTTAAATACATATGCTGTAGCACTAAAAATGAAGGAGATAGCCAGAAAAGACATGTACCCTTCCCACAATTATCTGTTCTGCAAACTTAAAGTCCAACTTTCTGTAGTTTTAAAAATGTTTCACAAAAATAAAAATCCTTGGCCTTGATAACTTACCAATCGTCTCGGCATATCATTTGTATAATTTGTGTTAGTCTTTGCCCTTTAGTCAGAATTTGTAAGAAGTAACATTTTGTAAATATTGTTTTGCTCCTCCTGCCCATTATTAGGAATTCAGAAGGAAATCTGGATACTACATTATCCATGAGTCAATGATTCAGGTACAATCCATGTGTATGCTTCAGGGCTCACGCTGGGTCAAAATTATAGGGAGAAGTCACTTCTCTTTTGGGTGGTTGACAGGGAGAAGTGAGGATAGAACAGGGAGAAGTGGGTGGACAACAGGGAGAAGTTGCATTATATGTCGCGAAAGCGTCCTGTTTTCTTTGTTTTTTTTTTAAATAAGTGTTGGCATTTGCATTCTTATTGTTATATGTTTTTTTAGCAGTTTAATTTATTGAGGATAAAGTATCAAAGATTTGATTCACTATTCAGTATACTTATTTCCCACATTTTCATAAATACATGTATTAAACATAACAATAAAAAAAGAATAAACTGCCACAAAACTGTTCATTAAAATAAATGTTTCTTTGTCATTGGTACACAAATTGATTTAATTATAATGAAGTACTAAGAACTAGAAGTAGAAAATTACATCATTGTGACACATATTATATTATGTAAAATGGTAAAATTCACTATTAAAATTATTTTTAAATATTTCACTTAAATTTGTTTAAAGTAACTGCTAAAATACTTTTTTACTACGTTTCTGTCATTGCAATATCCATTTCATACCTATCAGCATAGTACATTTGCAATCTCCGGTACCAAATTCATATCCGCTCCGGAAAATTTAATGTTTTTGCACTGAACTGGTTTTCGGTCGTATTTTAAACCTACGCTTTATATTCTTAATACAAATTAAACGGGTACCAGTTGACTTTGTGGCGCGTAAATAAAATAAACATGACACGGTATCAAAAATATGACGATTCTTACCAAAATGGGATTAAAATTTTAAAGGCGACATAAGGCGATTCCACAAAATGATAGCGCGACTTCACTTCGCTTTGGAAGATGATCGAGGGCGAAGTGGGACCACGTTTAAGCGACTTCTTCGCCCGAGTCGCCCTCCAATGCGAGCCCTAATGCTTTTAGAAACAATGCTCCTGTAACTCCTTTTTTGTACATTTGTAATTGCAAATGAAATCTCAATCAAGATGAAGGAACATGTAGATTTCTGTTTTCTTTTGTTGAGGGGGCATGGCGACGAGATGGACGTGTGGATGGGTTCTGGTGACAAGTTATATATACATGTACATAAATGGCCATGATTTAGGTAAATATTAGTAGTTTTGCATTAACAATATTCCCTCAAAATGTCAACAGTATATATACATGTACTAGTATAGATATACAGGCAGAAATTCATTTGTCAATATATTTAATTTTTACCAACATAGCCAAATCATAAATATATAATAAACTAATAAGGTTAAAGGTACCTTTTTATTTCCAAAACTAAAACAAAAATATCTTTGAGTTTAAATGTCAATTCACTTCAGAGATTTTTCAAATTAGTCACCATCTATTTTAATTTAATTAATTAATATTTAACATAAAGATATTTCAGCATATATAACATAAAAGAAGGTATTTTGTAATTTAAAATTTAATATAAAACTAGACATAACAGACAAAACAACGAAGTGAGAACAATAAAGTAACTAAAATATGCCTCAGTAATTATTCTGGAAATTGATTTGAACATTTCCAGAGTTAAAATAGACCAAAATATACTTCTGGTGACTATGATACAACAACTGGCACAGAAAAAAACCATGATTGCAAATACATATTTAACTAGAGGCTCCCAGGAGCCTGTAATCGCTCACCTGAAATCCAAATGACTTAAACTATATTAAATTTTTGAAATTAACAGTTTCAGTCTAGTTGTTACAGCTTTTAAGTTACTGTGCAAAAACTAAACATTTCTTCAAAAAATTTGTTAAATACAATAACTCCTATAAGGTGCCATCGACAATTTCTGAAAATTAAATCGTTTTTAGGCATTGTCCTTTAGGGTACTTTAGAAATTTACAGTTTTACTCTACTAATAGGTGTGTTATAGACTAATTTATAATTAAAAAACTGTTCATTTGTCCAAATTCATAATGAAAGGGCAATAACTCCTATAAAGAGTCATCTTGCAATTTTGGACTAAGCAATCATTTGTAGGGCTTCTATTGCTGATCATTTGTTGAATTTACAGTTTTAATCTAGCTACTATGGTTTTTAAGTTACAGGACAAAAACGGAAAATTTCATAAAAAATTGCAATTTAAGGGCAATAACTCCTATAAGGAGTCATCTGACAATTTCAGACTTAAACAGTAATTTGTAGGGCTTGTATTGCTGATCATTTTTGCTATTAACAGTTTCATTCTAGCTGTTACAGTTTTTAGGTAACAGGACAAAAACGGAAAATTTCATAAAAAATTGTCATTTATGGGCAATAACTTATTTAAGGAGTTGTCTGACAATTTCAGACCAATCAAGTGAATTGTAGGGTCTTTATTGCTGATCATTTGTGCAATTTACAGTTTCAATCTAGCTGCTATAGTTTTCAAGTTACAAGACAAAAACGGAAAATTTCATAAAAAATTGCCATTTAAGGGCAATAACTCCTATAAGGAGTCATCTGACAATTTCAGACTAATACAGTGAATTGTAGGGCTTGTATTGTTGATCATTTTTGCTATTTATAGTTTTACTCTAGCTGTTATAGTTTTAAAGTTACAGGACAAAAACGGAAAATTTCATAAAAAATTACCATTTAAGGGCAATAACTCATATAAGGAGTCATCTGACAATTTCAGACCAATCAAGTGAATTGTAGGGCTTTTATTGCTGATCATTTTTTGCCATTTACAGTTTCACTCTTCCTCGTATAGTTTTCAGGTTATATTGTAAATACCAAAAATTTTGTCAAAAATCGCAAAAAAAGGGCAATAACTCCTACAAGACGCCAATACACAACTTCGCACTAATAGCAACTATTGTTGACCTTAATGTGCTGATCAATTTGAAGTGACGGTTTTCTCTATAGCTATTATAGTTTTTTAGATAATGATCAAAAACCTGTGTTGACCCCCATGTTCTATTTTTAGTAACAGCGGCCATATTTGTCTGTTGATCAACACCCTGGGTACAAACTTGAAACTAGGAACCCTAAGGATGATTGTGGCCAAGTTTGAAAAAAATTGGCCGAGTGGTTTCAGAGGAGAAGATTTTCGAAAAAGTTTACGACGGACGACGGACGCCAAGTGATAGAAAAAGCTCACATGGGCCTTCGGTCCAGGTGAGCTAACAAAGTCAAGAGGATGTTAAAATTAAAGTCAGTTGTATCTGCATGTCCAAAGTATTTATTACAACTGTGTCATGGAAAGATTCAAAATGGAAGAACTGTTTTAGGATCAAAGCCTCAATTATAATATGTATTACATAAAGACCAAAATATTAAGGAATTAAAAGAAATATATCATGCTAGTGAGTGGCATTTGCCAAAAATACTGCTTTTGAGGCTGGTTTAAGATTTCACTGGCCTTACAACTTGTGAACCTTACCAGACTCTCGAGCAGTATTTTTTGGCAAAAATCACTCACTAGCATGATATATTTCAATATAATCTTGGATGCAGTTGTACATTGCAACTTTTTAATCTTGACTTGCTGCTAATATTATCTTTCTGTGTATCTATTTTTGCATATGCTATTTCATTGAAATCGTTGTCAATAACAAAAAGTTTTAAATGTTTACAGAAAAGAATGGAGTAATGTCTGCATTAATAAATTATCTACAAACCCTTTATAGTCCTAATATATCTGTGTAACGATCAGTCTTATTATATTATCCATAACATACATTGTCACCACGAAGCATTTAATTGATAATTCCATAGACTTATCATCAAACTGATCAGAATGTGAATTTATTTAAACATTACACAAACCTCTGACATGAAGAGATGTTGACCTTACTCTGCCATCGACATTAACAGAGTAGTTTCCAGCATCTTGAAGTTCAATTTGTATCACAGACAGCATGTGACTCTTCCCAATGGATTTGATTTTGCATTTAGAAAAATTGTTAACAATAACACCATCCTTCTTCCATTGTGCTGGAATGTCATCAAACAGGACATCACACTTTAGCTCTACATTGTCTCCCTCTAAACACTCAATAGTAGTATTCATATTCTGTGTAAAATATTCTGAAAAGAATATTGTAGTACTTAATAACAGTTAAACAGAGATGTGTTTAAAAAATACTTCTATTTCAGAAAATGAATGATTATTAAAATGAAGCAAAGCTCAACAGTTTATTTTTCAAGGAAGCAACTGCATACATTGTGTATAAACCCCATTCTAGATGAGACTGCATGCATGCATTTATGCATATGAATGTAAAAGAACTAACATAGCAAGATTATGGGTTTGTTTCTGTATAATTGTATTATCTAAAAGGATAATACAATCTTCTGTTACTCAGACAATGAAAATATCTGACCTAAGGACCTATTACATTCACCAAGTCTACGAAACTAGCAATGAAAGTGACCAAACAACAAGAGCCGAAAGTCAGGGAACAATTACAAACCTGGATATAGAACACAAAACAATAACAGAAAGTGAGTAACCAGAACACAATAAAAACCATGGGTGCACTCCTGTGCTTCAGAACATCAAAACAAAAAAATCAATGGTTTTATATATGAAGCAATTTTAACATTGCCCTGTAGGTTTCTATGTTAAATTAATTCCTACAATTGTAACCATAAGCAAACATTAACATTTAAGATGGCCTTTGGAAAAAAGAGTCCTTTGTTAAACTTAGTCTGAAATGATGATGGTGGCCGTTTTACTGTCTTACTGGCATAAATAAATTGTAGGGGGGCCATCTGATAAATATTCCTAATAACTGTTTCAATTGGTTAACTGTTTTCAGAGAAGAATCTTTTGAAGCTTTTTCACATAGATTCCGATGTTAAACTATGTTCTGGCTTGCAATCATTTTGAATTTCTGATTGACATAAAAAACATAAACTTACCTTTTATGGGGGATAACCCCTAAAAGGGGTCATCTAATAGCTACCTGTGACATTGTACAGTCTATAACCTTACCTTGTACTTGAAGTGTTGTCCAACGAACACAGTTTTTTATCCTGACTGAGTATTCTCCTTGATCATCAAGTTTCGCCTTGATTACAACAAGCCTGTGAAGTTTTCCATGTTTCTCAACATTATATCTGTCTGATGTGTTCACTTCAGTGCCATCTTTAAACCACAGTGCTGTTTGATTGTCATCAAACACTTCACATTCAAACTGGACAGTTTCGCCCTCAATACATGTAGTAGTACCCAATGGTTTGGAGAAATATTCTGTAAAGGAAATATGAATAATGCAATGCCATCATAACAATATAAATAAATCATTGGTAACGTATACACTGTCAACATAAAACGCTTTTCTCCAGTAAATTGCTGTTAAAAGTTACAAAAATGCATGTGTATATGTACTAACAAATTGTAAAGTGCTTCCAAGCATTTAAGGATATATAGGTGAAACTATGATGTTTCATACCAACTGAACAATATTTAGCTCTATCATTATAAGAACAGAGTTGTGTTGTGCATAGCTGCATATGTCTGATTTGTACATGATCATCATGGAGGTTTGATAAAGTGTCAGCACAAAAGAGTAACTTTAGTTCACAGACAGGCATGTCATTGAACAAATTGTCCTATCAAGTGACATGTACATTTCAATTTACAGGTCTCGGTGTACATCATCAGTGCATATCCAGAACTCTGGGTGTTTAGCTAAGTATCAGCTAGTACTTTGGTTTTACCAATGGGATCCAATAAATACTAGATATCATGGATATTTGTATCCATTTCTGTGTGCCCTAGTTATAACATGTTGCTTTTTTGACACTTTTTTATCTGGACACGGCAGGTCCTATTACTTATAATTGAGCAAACACAGCTTTGGATTTGAAAATATTTTCACTACTAAACTGCTTTCCTGGTTTCAAAAATAATCTTTCCTTTCTCCATCATTCAGCTGAAGATTCTACAATGCCTAATTAATGAATTTCAATACTTTATTCGTAATAATGACACTGTTGACAATATAAAAAGCAGACTACTAGTAATTTATATGGAAACTTTGCAACAAAATGAAAATTTAGTGGGTTATTCCTTAAATAAAGAGAAACATATTTCTATTTACCTTTTGATGTTTTATTGTTTTCTTTACCGTTACGCTTCTAGAGTGGATAAAAAGTGGTAAAATTTTGTATACGTGGGTCGCCATGTTGTCAGCATTTACCACGAAATTGCAGGTTGTGACTTACATTATCCCGTAAATATGAGAAATAATAAAGTTTAAAAATATGTTTTTCTGCCTTTGCTCTTTGAAGACTTAACCATTGAAAATATAATAAAACATCATGACTGAAGCAAAGTGTTACTTTTTATTTGACATATACATTGTAACATATCAAATTTTATTTTTTACCTTTGAGAATAGATTATGGTAAAAAAAGTGATAAGTGAAACTGGGACAGCCCATTATATAATCATTCAACACCTCTATAAAATTAAACTGTAGTCTGGAGTTTCGAATGTTGCCAATCATTTCAAACACCACTTTAACCAAACTAGAGGCTCCCAGGAGCCTGTATCGCTCACCTGAACCTGAAACCAAACAACCCTTTTCTATCCAGCTTTTCTTTGCTATAAGGAATTGCCCAACACTTCTGCAAAAGTCATAATAATTCCTATAAGGAGGAGCTTTTGATGCTTAGAGGGAGAAGGGAGGTTCACTTCAAATTTGCTGTACGTTATACTTTTTTAACTATCAGTCGAAAACTCTCTTGACTACCCCCCCCCCTATTTTCTATTTTAAGCTAACGTAGCTATATAGGTAGTCAGGTGTCATGATTTGCACAATTTTGGTAGAGGACGTCCTAAAGATGATGTGTGCAATGTTTCAAAGCAGTCCTTTAATGGGTTAAAGAGGAGAAGATTTTTTAAAATCAATTAAAATTGATTAAAAAAATGTTCAAGGAGAATAATTCCTAAACGGTTCATCAGACAATCTTGACCCTAAGTCATTTTTGTAGCCCTCATAGAGCAGAACAATTAAGCAATACTAACTTTTTCTCTAGTTCAAATAATTTTCAAGATTTTAAGGCAAAAATGTCAAAAATAATCAATTTTGACAATTAAAGGGCAATAACTACTATAAGGAGTCCTCATACAACTTCAACCCAATGGAGTGTTTCGTAGAGCTTTTGATGCCGATAAAGGCATGTCTCTTCGGTTTTCCTGTATCTGTTATACTTTTTGAACTATAAGCCAAAAACTGTATTTTACCCCCCCCCCTCCATTCTATTTTTAGCCATGGCAGCCATGTTGGTTAATCTGCAGCCATGGTTGGTGCAAACATGGTTAAGGACATTTGACGGATGATGTGTACAAAGTTTCAAAGCAGTACTTTCAGTGGTTTCAGAGGAGAAGATTTTAAAAAATCAATTAAAACCGATTAAAATAAACAGTTCAAGGGGAATAACTCTTAAACGGTTAATCAAACAATCTTGACCCTAAAGGCAATTTTGTAGCCCTCATAGAGCAGAACAATTAAGCAATGCTAACTTTTTCTCTAGTTCTAATAATTTTCAAGATTTTGAGGCAAAAATGGCTAAAATCAACAATTTCGACAATTAAAGGGCAATAACTCCTATAAGGAGTCATCATACAACTTCAACCCAATGGAGTGTTTCGTAGAGCTTTTGATGCAGATGAAGGCATGTCTCTTCGGTTTTCCTGTATCTGTAACACTTTTTTAAATATAAGACAAAAACTGTATTTTACCGCCCCCCCCCCATCCAATTTTTAGCCATGGTGGCCAGGTTGGTTAATCTGCAGCCATGGTTGGTGCAAACTTGGTTGAGGACATTTGACAGATGATGTGTACAAAGTTTCAAAGCAGTACTTTCAGTTGTTTCAGAGGAGATTTTAAAAAATCAATTAAAACCGATAAAAAAAACAGTTCAAGGGGAATAACTCTTAAACGGTTAATCAGACAATCTTGACCCTAAGTCATTTTTGTAGCCCTCATAGAGCAGAACAATTAAGCAATGCTAACTTTTTCTCTAGTTCTAATAATTTTCAAGATTTTGAGGCAAAAATGGCAAAAATCATCAATTTTGACAATTAAAGGGCAATAACTCCTACAAGGAGTCATCATACAACTTTGACCCAATGGAGTGTTTTGTAGAGCTTTAGATGCTGAAGAAGGAAAGTCTCTTCGGTTTTCCTGTATCTGTTATACTTTTTGAACTATAAGCAAAAAACTGTATTTTGACCCCTCTGTTCTATTTTTAGCCATGGCGGCCATGTTGGTTGGTCTGAGGCCATGATTTGCGCAAACTTGGTAGAGGGCTTTTTACTGATGATGTATGCAAAGTTTCAAAGCAATCCCTTCAGTGGTTTTTGAGGAGAAGATTTTTGAAGAAAAGTTAACGACGACGACGACGACGACGACGGACGACGACGACGACGACGAATACGATGGACGCCAAGTGATGGCAATAGCTCACATGACCCTTCGGGTCAGGTAAGCTAAAAAGGGAAAAATGAAAAAAGAAATAAAAACAAACCCATGACTTGGAGATATGTAGTCCTCATTCTGTTGTTGACTTTGACTAAGTAATGTCCAGCATCACACAGATCTGGGTGTATTATAGACAATGTGTGGCTTTTCCCTGTGTCTTTTATTTTATATTTTGTGGACATTTGAACAATGACACCATCCTTTTCCCATACTGCTGGAACATTGTCTTCAAGTACAGCACATGATAGTTCCACATTGTCTCCTTCTATGCAGGCAATGGCCTTTTTCATATTTTTTGTATAATATTCTAGAAAACAATTATGCAGAGGTATACAATTAATTTATCTTCATCACACTAGTAAATGGTTCTATCAGAAATTTTTTAGGGGGACCTTGTTGGCCAAGTTGTCAAGGCAGTTCATCTACTATTGATCACGTGGTCTGTCAACACTGAGATTGTGGATTCGAGCCTCACTGCAGGCAGGGTGGGTTCGACTCCAATCTTAATTGACAAGGATAGCCAGTTTTCCTACCGATGGTCGGGGTTTTCTCTGGGTTCCTCCCCAAATAAAAACTGGACGCCTTGAACAATTGCTGAAAGATTCAAACAAACAAACAAAAGAAATTTTGTATTTTCGTGTTTCAAATACTGTCACAATGGGACATGGACAAATATTTTGCATTATCTTGACATTGTCTCATTTTCTTTTTTTATATAACTCATTATTTTTCAAAATTTGAATCTTTTCGGTGTAGTTAAGTTTGTAATTCAACATTTTGATTAAGTTAGATGTATATCAGTAATTCAGCATGTAATACAAATAATTTTAAGTTTACATCATCCTCCCTAACAAGTCTTATAAAGTGAAAACAATAATTTATACTCTACATCTTAGCGATTTGACAGATCTGTCCCCAACTGACAGCATGACTGGCGAGAATTAAACATTTTGTCTTTTTTTAATGGGATTCAGCAATACTTCAGCTGTATCATGGCAAGCAGTTTTTATTGGAGGAGGAATTGCTACACAACCTCAGGAGAAAAAATATCAATCCTTGTCATTTTAGGTTGTTGAAACGCAAAAAACATCTAAAATCTATTTTTAAAAACGGGATTGAGAAATCATTTCATGTATTCTTGTATTGAAGAAAATATGAACATTCCTAAACTTTTATATTTTACTTATCAATTAAAGTTTGTTTTTGCATACAAAGTGCATACAATGCAACCCCCCCCCCCCAGTTTGCAATTTGGATTTTCAGCACAAAAGTCTGATCACAACCACAAAATTTTGAGGATAAAAATTTCCTGGCAATATGCACAACTAAATTTGGTGTACTTGTACTTGCTACCAAGTTTCATACAATTTGGTGCAGCAGATTCAGAGGAGTTGAGCGAAAACCAAGATTTGTGAAGAATTTCAGGAAATATTTTATGTTCAAAGGGCCATAACTCCCACACAATTTTGAGGATCAAAATTTCCTGGTAATATGCACAACTGCATATGGTGTACTTGTTATATAACAAGTTTTGTAAAATTTGGTTAAGTAGTTTCAGAGTAGTTGAGCGGAATAACTTTGTGACGGATAGATGGATGGACAGAGGAACAGAGAGACATGAAAAAAACAATATATCTCCCCACCATGTGGGGGGAGACATAAAAATAGCAATTACCTTCAATATCGAGTCTTCCACTAGTTGTATAACCAAGAAATTTTGCTGTATAAATTCCACGATCTGTGAGGGCAGTATTAGTTACAACAAGACTATGCATCTGACACGATGTCTCCACAACATACTTGTCAGACATTTCTATTCTGTTGTCACCTTTGAACCATTCTACATTAACATCGTTATCCGTAGTCCACAATTCCAATCTGGCATCACAACCTTCTACAGTTTTGATATCCTCAAGATCCTTTGTTATGTATTCTACAAAAAACATCATTGACAGAAATATATACAAAACCTGATATTTGTCAAGATTCTGTATTATATATTCTACAAAATAAAAGAAATATATAATACATACATAATATGAAATTTATTCAATATCTCAAAACAAATACATTTTCACATGCATACTGTTATAGTTTACCAGGTATGTTTGCATTCTTTATAAGATTTAGAGTATAACCTTTTGATAATCTCTTTGAGCTTTTTAGAAACCGTCAGAGTAGAGAGGGGTTGTCCCAACTGGTTTTCATTTTGTTTTTTGTTTCCTGTTCAGAAGCTGCAACTAAAGGGTAACTACTATTGAGGTAATCAGTTGTCTCGCTATAAGTTATGCCTATCTATAATTTTATTTTCCGAGTAATCTAAATCAAAGTATGAAGTCTTTAGTTGTTTGTTTTGAACATTTTTGTCATCTAATGTCGGAGTCCACTTTGAAATTTCAGTCATTCATCAAAACTTGTTCTATACTTCTGGAAAAAGAAAGATACAAAATGTACATGATTAGTAGTCGCTAGACCATGATATTGAGGTCAAGGTTAGGTGATACCTACCAGACAGTCATGTACTATTCATCAGCAACCTAAACCAAATATTGTCATCCTACCATGCGTGGTTACAGAGGAAATGCCATTACACAAAAACTTTATCGTAGTCGCTGGACCGTGAAATTGAGGTCTAGGTCAGGTGACATCTACCAGACAGTCATGTACTAATCATCATCAACCTATACCAAATATTGTCATCCTACCATGCGTGGTTACAGAGGAAGTGCAGTAACCCAAAACTCTGATGTTAAGTTGTTGGACCGTGAAATTGAGGTCAATGTCAGGCGACAGGTGACTGACTGGCAAGTACTGATAATAATCTACCACTGGACCAAATTTGATGGACTTGGGCTTGGGCTTACAAAGATATGAAGCAAGATGTCCAAGTGTTTACGCCGCCGCCTCCATCAGATTCATATACATATGTCTGGCCTCCAGCAACTATCATTGCAGGCGAGACAAAAACAAACCGGATTATGTTCCGGAAAGAATGTTTTAGAAATTGCTGTAAAATCAAATAACTGTAAAACAATTCACATAAATGATACATGTATAAATAAATTGCCATTATAACACCCTGCTCATTAAAGGGGTGCAGTAGTAGATAAAAATGTTATTGGCAGTACCACGATAATTATTTATGTTTTAAAAAATGTTGGAGTCGAGTAAACCCTGCCTGCAGTGAGACTCGATCCCATAACCCAAGTGTTGACAGACCACAGACCACATGATCAATAGGAAACCACTCTGCCAACGAGGCCCCACTTTTAAAGGTAACACAAAATAGGCCTTTTAGGTCTTGTCTGTACTAGTATATAGACAAAGTGTACCTACCTGGTAATGACTTGACTCCTACTGCAGATTCAATGTTCTTGAGTGTCTACAATTCAAAAACATAGTGTATTCTGTATAGTGTCATTAATGTAAATCAGAATTTGACATCACTGAAATCCTCTTATGTTGGTGATATGTTATTAGTATGACAGGTTTCAAAAAAATACTGACATGTACTGTTTGTTTTTAATTAGTGTTGTCAACATATAAACTTTCCCTGCAAGGAGCCAGAAATCACCCACACGAATTGAGTGGGTGGGGCTATCATACAACTTTAATTTGCTTGGGTTACTACAAGGGTTATAGTCATAGCAATTATTTTTTATTTGGAAGCTATTCTGAGTCCATTTTTGTGAAAATAGCAACTTATGCAAAATCAGCAAAGGAATCAATTTTTGAGTTCACTCAAGTCAGATAAAAACTTTCTTTTTTTTAATTAAGGCTGCTACCCACCCTGACATTCACTCAAGTCAGATAAAAACTTTATTTTTTTTAATTAAGGCTGCTACCCACCCTGACATTCACTCAAGTCAGCTTCAAAACTTTCTTTTTTAATTAAGGCTGCTACCCACCCTGACATTCACTCAAGTCAGATAAAAACTTTCTTTTTTTTAATTAAGGCTGCTACCCACCCCGACATTCACTCAAGTCAGCTTCAAAACTTTCTTTTTTAATTAAGGCTGCTACCCACCCTGACATTCACTCAAGTCAGCTTCAAAACTTTCTTTTTTAATTAAGGCTGATACCCACCCTGACATTCAGTCAAGTCAGCTTCAAAACTTTCTTTTTTAAATAAGGCTGCTACCCACCCTGACATTCACTCAAGTCAGCTTCAAAACTTTCTTTTTTAATTAAGGCTGCTACCCACCCTGACATTCAGTCAAGTCAGCTTCAAAACTTTCTTTTTTAATTAAGGCTGCTACCCACCCTGACATTCACTCAAGTCGGATAAAAATTTTCTTTTTTAATTAAGGCTGCTACCCACCCTGACATTCACTCAACTCAGATAAAAACTTTCTTTTTTAATTAAGGCTGCTACCCACCCTGACATTCACTCAAGTCAGCTTCAAAACTTTCTTTTTTAATTAAGGCTGCTACCCACCCTGACATTCAGTCAAGTCAGATAAAAGACTTTCTTTTTCAATTAAGGCTGCTACCCACCCTGACATTCAGTCAAGTCAGCTTCAAAACTTTCTTTTTTAATTAAGGCTGCTACCCACCCTGACATTCACTCAAGTCAGCTTCAAAACTTTCTTTTTTAATTAAGGCTGTTACCCACCCTGACATTCACTCAAGTCAGATAAAAAACTTTCTTTTTTTTAATTAAGGCTGCTACCCACCCTGACATTCACTCAAGTCAGCTTCAAAACTTTCTTTTTTAATTAAGGCTGCTACCCACCCTGACATTCACTCAAGTCAGATAAAAAACTTTCTTTTTTTTAATTAAGGCTGCTACCCACCCTGACATTCACTCAAGTCAGCTTCAAAACTTTCTTTTTTAATTAAGGCTGCTACCCACCCTGACATTCACTCAAGTCAGCTTCAAAACTTTCTTTTTTAATTAAGGCTGCTACCCACCCTGACATTCAGTCAAGTCAGCTTCAAAACTTTCTTTTTTAATTAAGGCTGCTACCCACCCTGACATTCACTCAAGTCAGCTTCAAAACTTTCTTTTTTAATTAAGGCTGCTACCCACCCTGACATTCACTCAAATCAGCTTCAAAACTTTCTTTTTAATTAAGGCTGCTACCCACCCTGACATTCACTCAAGTCAGCTTCAAAACTTTCTTTTTTAATTAAGGCTGCTACCCACCCTGACATTCACTCAAGTCAGCTTCAAAACTTTCTTTTTTAATTAAGGCTGCTACCCACCCTGACATTCACTAAAGTCAGCTTCAAAACTTTCTTTTTTTATTAAGGCTGCTACCCACCCTGACATTCAGTCAAGTCAGATAAAAAACTTTCTTTTTTTTAATTAAGGCTGCTACCCACCCTGACATTCACTCAAGTCAGCTTCAAAACTTTCTTTTTTAATTAAGGCTGCTACCCACCCTGACATTCACTCAAGTCAGCTTCAAAACTTTCTTTTTTAATTAAGGCTGCTACCCACCCTGACATTCACTCAAGTCAGCTTCAAAACTTTCTTTTTTAATTAAGGCTGCTACCCACCCTGACATTCAGTCAAGTCAGCTTCAAAACTTTCTTTTTTTTAATTAAGGCTGCTACCCACCCTGACATTCACTCAAGTCAGCTTCAAAACTTTCTTTTTTAATTAAGGCTGCTACCCACCCTGACATTCACTCAAGTCAGCTTCAAAACTTTCTTTTTTAATTAAGGCTGCTACCCACCCTGACATTCAGTCAAGTCAGATAAAAACTTTCTTTTTTAATTAAGGCTGCTACCCACCCTGACATTCACTCAAGTCAGCTTCAAAACTTTCTTTTTTAATTAAGGCTGCTACCCACCCTGACATTCAGTCAAGTCAGATATAAGACTTTCTTTTGAAATTAAGGCTGCTACCCACCCTGACATTCAATCAAGTCAGCTTCAAAACTTTCTTTTTTAATTAAGGCTGCTACCCACCCTGACATTCAGTCAAGTCAGCTTCAAAACTTTCTTTTTTAATTAAGGCTGCTACCCACCCTGACATTCACTCAAGTCAGATAAAACTTTCTTTTTTAATTAAGGCTGCTACCCACCCTGACATTCACTCAAGTCAGATAAAAACTTTCTTTTTTAATTAAGGCTGCTACCCACCCGGACATTCACTCAAGTCAGCTTCAAAACTTTCTTTTTTAATTAAGGCTGCTACCCACCCTGACATTCAGTCAAGTCAGATAAACGACTTTCTTTTTTAATTAAGGCTGCTACCCACCCTGACATTCAGTCAAGTCAGCTTCAAAACTTTCTTTTTTAATTAAGGCTGCTACCCACCCTGACATTCAGTCAAGTCAGCTTCAAAACTTTCTTTTTTAATTAAGGCTGCTACCCACCCTGACATTCACTCAAGTCAGCTTCAAAACTTTCTTTTTTAATTAAGGCTGCTACCCACCCTGACATTCACTCATGTCAGATAAAAAACTTTCTTTTTTTTAATTAAGGCTGCTACCCACCCTGACATTCACTCAAGTCAGCTTCAAAACTTTCTTTTTTAATTAAGGCTGCTACCCACCCTGACATTCACTCAAGTCAGATAAAAAACTTTCTTTTTTTTTAATTAAGGCTGCTACCCACCCTGACATTCACTCAAGTCAGCTTCAAAACTTTCTTTTTTAATTAAGGCTGCTACCCACCCTGACATTCACTCAAGTCAGCTTCAAAACTTTCTTTTTTAATTAAGGCTGCTACCCACCCTGACATTCAGTCAAGTCAGCTTCAAAACATTCTTTTTTTTAATTAAGGCTGCTACCCACCCTGACATTCACTCAAGTCAGCTTCAAAACTTTCTTTTTTAATTAAGGCTGCTACCCACCCTGACATTCACTCAAGTCAGCTTCAAAACTTTCTTTTTTAATTAAGGCTGCTACCCACCCTGACATTCACTCAAGTCAGCTTCAAAACTTTCTTTTTTAATTAAGGCTGCTACCCACCCTGACATTCAGTCAAGTCAGCTTCAAAACTTTCTTTTTTTTAATTAAGGTTGCTACCCACCCTGACAGTCACTCAAGTCAGCTTCAAAACTTTCTTTTTTAATTAAGGCTGCTACCCACCCTGACATTCACTCAAGTCAGCTTCAAAACTTTCTTTTTTAATTAAGGCTGCTACCCACCCTGACATTCAGTCAAGTCAGATAAAAACTTTCTTTTTTAATTAAGGCTGCTACCCACCCTGACATTCACTCAAGTCAGCTTCAAAACTTTCTTTTTTAATTAAGGCTGCTACCCACCCTGACATTCAGTCAAGTCAGATATAAGACTTTCTTTTTAAATTAAGGCTGCTACCCACCCTGACATTCACTCAAGTCAGCTTCAAAACTTTCTTTTTTAATTAAGGCTGCTACCCACCCTGACATTCACTCAAGTCAGATAAAAAACTTTCTTTTTTTTAATTAAGGCTGCTACCCACCCTGACATTCACTCAAGTCAGCTTCAAAACTTTCTTTTTTAATTAAGGCTGCTACCCACCCTGACATTCACTCAAGTCAGCTTCAAAACTTTCTTTTTTAATTAAGGCTGCTACCCACCCTGACATTCAGTCAAGTCAGCTTCAAAACTTTCTTTTTTAATTAAGGCTGCTACCCACCCTGATATTCACTCAAGTCAGCTTCAAAACTTTCTTTTTTAATCAAGGCTGCTACCCACCCTGACATTCACTCAAGTCAGCTTCAAAACTTTCTTTTTTAATTAAGGCTGCTACCCACCCTGACATTCACTCAAGTCAGCTTCAAAACTTTCTTTTTTAATTAAGGCTGCTACCCACCCTGACATTCACTCAAGTCAGCTTCAAAACTTTCTTTTTTAATTAAGGCTGCTACCCACCCTGACATTCAGTCAAGTCAGCTTCAAAACTTTCTTTTTTAATTAAGGCTGCTACCCACCCTGATATTCACTCAAGTCAGCTTCAAAACTTTCTTTTTTAATCAAGGCTGCTACCCACCCTGACATTCACTCAAGTCAGCTTCAAAACTTTCTTTTTTAATTAAGGCTGCTACCCACCCTGACATTCACTCAAGTCAGCTTCAAAACTTTCTTTTTTAATTAAGGCTGCTACCCACCCTGACATTCACTCAAGTCAGCTTTAAAACATTCTTTTTTAATTAAGGCTGCTACCCACCCTGACATTCAGTCAAGTCAGCTTCAAAACTTTCTTTTTTTTAATTAAGGCTGCTACCCACCCTGACATTCACTCAAGTCAGCTTCAAAACTTTTTTTTAATTAAGGCTGCTACCCACCCTGACATTCACTCAAGTCAGATTCAAAACTTTCTTTTTTAATTAAGGCTGCTACCCACCCTGACATTCACTCAAGTCAGATAAAAACTTTCTTTTTTAATTAAGGCTGCTACCCACCCTGACATTCAGTCAAGTCAGCTTCAAAACTTTCTTTTTTAATTAAGGCTGCTACCCACCCTGACATTCACTCAAGTCAGATAAAAACTTTCTTTTTTAATTAAGGCTGCTACCCACCCTGACATTCACTCAAGTCAGCTTCAAAACTTTCTTTTTTAATTAAGGCTGCTACCCACCCTGACATTCAGTCAAGTCAGCTTCAAAACTTTCTTTTTTAATTAAGGCTGCTACCCACCCTGATATTCACTCAAGTCAGCTTCAAAACTGTCTTTTTTAATTAAGGCTGCTACCCACCCTGACATTCACTCAAGTCAGCTTCAAAACTTTCTTTTTTAATTAAGGCTGCTACCCACCCTGACATTCACTCAAATCAGCTTCAAAACTTTCTTTTTTAATTAAGGCTGCTACCCACCCTGACATTCACTCAAGTCAGCTTCAAAACTTTCTTTTTTAATTAAGGCTGCTACCCACCCTGACATTCACTCAAGTCAGCTTTAAAACTTTCTTTTTTAATTAAGGCTGCTACCCACCCTGACATTCAGTCAAGTCAGCTTCAAAACTTTCTTTTTTTTAATTAAGGCTGCTACCCACCCTGACATTCACTCAAGTCAGCTTCAAAACTTTTTTTTAATTAAGGCTGCTACCCACCCTGACATTCACTCAAGTCAGCTTCAAAACTTTCTTTTTTAATTAAGGCTGCTACCCACCCTGACATTCACTCAAGTCAGATAAAAAACTTTCTTTTTTTTAATTAAGGCTGCTACCCACCCTGACATTCACTCAAGTCAGCTTCAAAACTTTCTTTTTTAATTAAGGCTGCTACCCACCCTGACATTCACTCAAGTCAGCTTCAAAACTTTCTTTTTTAATTAAGGCTGCTACCCACCCTGACATTCACTCAAGTCAGATAAAAAACTTTCTTTTTTAATTAAGGCTGCTACCCACCCTGACATTCAGTCAAGTCAGATAAAAACTTTCTTTTTTAATTAAGGCTGCTACCCACCCTGACATTCACTCAAGTCAGATAAAAAACTTTCTTTTTTAATTAAGGCTGCTACCCACCCTGACATTCAGTCAAGTCAGATAAAAACTTTCTTTTTTAATTAAGGCTGCTACCCACCCTGACATTCAGTCAAGTCAGATAAAAACTTTCTTTTTTAATTAAGGCTGCTACCCACCCTGACATTCACTCAAGTCAGCTTCAAAACTTTCTTTTTTAATTAAGGCTGCTACCCACCCTGACATTCAGTCAAGTCAGCTTCAAAACTTTCTTTTTTAATTAAGGCTGCTACCCACCCTGACATTCAGTCAAGTCAGCTTCAAAACTTTCTTTTTTAATTTAGGCTGCTACCCACCCTGACATTCACTCAAGTCAGATAAAAACTTTCTTTTTTAATTAAGGCTGCTACCCACCCTGACATTCAGTCAAGTCAGATAAAAACTTTCTTTTTTAATTAAGGCTGCTACCCACCCTGACATTCACTCAAGTCAGCTTCAAAACTTTCATTTTTAATTAAGGCTGCTACCCACCCAGACATTCAGTCAAGTCAGATAAAAACTTTCTTTTTTAATTAAGGCTGCTACCCACCCTGACATTCAGTCAAGTCAGATAAAAACTTTCTTTTTTAATTAAGGCTGCTACCCACCCTGACATTCAGTCAAGTCAGCTTCAAAACTTTCTTTTTTAATTAAGGCTGCTACCCACCCTGACATTCACTCAAGTCAGATAAAAAACTTTCTTTTTTAATTAAGGCTGCTACCCACCCTGACATTCAGTCAAGTCAGCTTCAAAACTTTCTTTTTTAATTAAGGCTGCTACCCACCCCGACATTCACTCAAGTCAGCTTCAAAACTTTCTTTTTTAATTAAGGCTGCTACCCACCCTGACATTCAGTCAAGTCAGCTTCAAAACTTTCTTTTTAATTAAGGCTGCTACCCACCCTGACATTCAGTCAAGTCAGCTTCAAAACTTTCTTTTTAATTAAGGCTGCTACCCACCCTGACATTCACTCAAGTCAGCTTCAAAACTTTCTTTTTTAATTAAGGCTGCTACCCACCCTGACATTCACTCAAGTCAGATAAAAAACTTTCTTTTTTAATTAAGGCTGCTACCCACCCTGACATTCAGTCAAGTCAGCTTCAAAACTTTCTTTTTTAATTAAGGCTGCTACCCACCCTGATATTCACTCAAGTCAGCTTCAAAACTTTCTTTTTTAATTAAGGCTGCTACCCACCCTGACATTCAGTCAAGTCAGCTTCAAAACTTTCTTTTTAATTAAGATTGATTGATTGATTGATTGATTGATTGATTGATGTTTAACGTCCAGCAAGCAATATTTCAGCTATATTCAGGAAGTGAAAACCATAATTTTTAAATTAGTAGAACATCATGCCTCCTTCTTATACTAAAACGTGATCTCATACAATAATATGAGAATATACACAGATAAAAATGGTAGTTAAAACAATAAAAAATATGAAGTATCACAATTAATAGTGGAATTAAATTTTATTAAATAAATTAATTTCCTTTAAGAACTTTAAAATTGTGTCGCCTGCGACAGTTTTAAATAAATTGAAATACGTATCTGCACTATAGAAACGTTCCCGAATGTGTGCCACGTCCACACAGTCCATCAAGACATGCTTAATGGTGTATGGACTGTTGCATGGCACACATTCGGGTCGTGGCTCATTGTTTAAAATACAACTATGTGTCGTCCTGGTATGACCAAGACGACATCTTGTTAAAACAACTTGGTCTCTTCGACCTCTAAAACATTTAAAATTATTTGTGTGCAGTAGTGGCTGGATCTCATGAAGTTTATTATGAACCTGGAGATCCCAACCACTCTGCCACAAATAAGAAATATATTTAAAAATTAACGGTTTAAAATCGGTAAAAGGAATACTGCAGTTAATGATGGTATCCTTTAGTGCATTTTTAGCCTCCTGATCCACGACTGTGTTTCCACGGATTCCGACATGACTGGGAATCCAGAAGAAAATAATTTCTTTTCCCAAAGCAACAAGTGATTTGTAGATTTGAATAATTTTTAAAATGCAAGGATTTTTAATTTTGAAATTTTCAATAGCCAGTAGACAAGACAGGGAATCGGAGCAGACAATAAATTTGCATTCGTCTGACGAAGCAACTATTTTCATCGCAAGAAGAATAGCTTGCGCCTCTGCTGTAAATACAGATGAGGCAGACGGAAGGCGGCGAGTTTCAACACGCTCTCCGAAGACAGCGGCCGAGGCGACTTTATCACCGTCTTTTGACCCATCTGTGTAAATAGTACCATAGTCAGGGTAATAAGATTTAATTTCTGCATAATGTTGTTGTATTAATAAATGGTTTGTGTCGGATTTTTTATGTTTTCTTAGATCATAAATAAATATCGGTTTGGGGTTTAACCACGGAGGATTATGCGGAATTTCGATTGCAGCAATTTCATCTAAATTTATACCGGAATTTTCCAAATGAGATTTAATTCGGAGGCCAAAAGGTTGAATTTTGTTTGGATGTTTTTCGAAAATGTTTTGATAAAGAGGTTTGAAAACACAGTCGTGGGCGGGGTTGCCAGGATATGCCTTTAATTTGGTTGCATATTGCAAAGCGAGCTTTATTCTTCTTTGATACAAAGAAGGCTCGCCTGCTTCTACATATAAACTTTCAACAGGTGTGGTTCTGAAAGCTCCAAGGCATAGTCGCAATCCTTGATGGTGTATAGTATCAAGGATTTTGACATATGACTTGCGAGCAGAACCATAAATAAAACAACCATAATCCAATTTAGATCGAACCAGCGATCTATATAGATTAAGTAAAACGTCGCACTCAGCACCCCAGTCGGTGTTGGCTACAACTTTTAAAATATCTAATGCCTTTAGGCATTTATTTTTTAACATTTTGATATGGGGTAGAAAGGTTAGCCTTGAATCAAATATGAGACCAAGAAAAGTAGTTTCTTTAACAATTTTTATAGGATTATTAATGTAATTTTAATTCAGGGTCAGGATGCATCTTTCGTTTATTACAAAAATGCATCCCAACGGTTTTTGCAGTGGAGAATTTAAAACCATTCTCCATTGCCCATTTCTCTATTCTATTTAAACATAACTGCAGTTGACGTTCAATATTATTCATGTTTTTTCCTCGGTAACATATGAGGAAGTCGTCAACATAAAGAGAACCATCAATATTATCTTTTAAAACTTGAGCAAGGCTATTAATTTTGATATTAAATAAAGTGACAGAAAGGATGCTTCCCTGAGGAACACCCATTTCCTGTTCAAAAGGGTCAGATAAAGTAGAATTGACCCTAACTTTAAACTCTCTGTCAGATAAAAAGTTTGAAATAAAGGTAGGAAGTCTACCTTTCAACCCCATATCAAAAAGATCTTTTAAAATACCATATTTCCATGTTGTGTCATATGCTTTTTCTAAATCGAAAAAGATAGACACAACATGCTCATTTTTTGCAAAGGCGTTTCGAATATACGTTTCGAAACGTACAAGATGATCTAGGGTACTTCGCCCTTGTCTGAAACCACATTGAATATTAGAAAGTAGATTGTTGGATTCTAAAAACCAGACAAGGCGATCGTTGATCATCCTTTCCATGGTTTTACAAAGACAGCTTGTGAGGGCTATAGGCCGATAGTTTGACGCTTCCGAGTGATCTTTTCCTGGTTTTGGAATAGGCACAACAGTGGCCATTTTCCAAATAGATGGTAAGTCACCCGTTTCCCAAATGTTGTTAAGAAGGTTCAAAAGGCATTGGAGAGAAGATTGTGGCAGATGTTTGAGAAGTTGATAATGGATGTCATCTGGACCACATGCTGTATCGTGAGATTTGTTCAAAGAGGTTTTTAGCTCTTCCAAAGAAAACGGTGTATTGTAATCTTCTAGATTTTTTGACTGGAAATTAAGTTTTGATTTTTCTTTTTGAGTTTTGATACGCTGAAAATCGGGATGATAATTTTCAGCGGACGAGTGTTTTGCAAATGTTTCGGCCAATTTGTTAGATATTTCCGACTCTGATGTTAACAAGTCTTGTCCATCCTTTAAATGATGGACATTTGCTTTACTGTTTTTACCTTTAATTTTACGAATCATGTTCCAAATTTTATTCATGGGGGTATGGTTATTCAATTTAGAAACAAAGTTACGCCAAGAAGTGCGTCGTCTTTGTTTCGTTACCCTGCGAGCTTTCGCTCGAAAAATTAGGAAATGGTTAAGATTATTTTGAGTTGGGTGTTTATTAAAGCGTCGTTCGGCTTTTTTCCGGTCTTTAATAGCGTCCTCACAGCTGTCATCGAACCATGGTTTACTAGGATGTTTTGGATTTGTCGAGGTCTTAGGAATTGTTTCATCAGCAATTGAAATAATTGTTTCATTGAATTTTAAATTGGATCAGAAACAGCTTCAAAAGTATCCGAGTTAAGTCGCTCTATACAGAGTTGTTCAAATAGAGGCCAATTGGCCTTGCCAAATTTATACCGAGCGACTCGTTCTGTGTGTGAAGAGTGTAAAGATTCCAAGATAATGGGAAAATGATCACTGCCACAGAGATCGTCATGGACTTTCCATGAGAAATCGGGCAACAGAGAAGGATCTGCTATTGTAAGATCAATAGCCGAATATGATCCATTCCCAGGATGTAAATATGTATTGGTTCCATCATTAAAAATACACAGATCTTCCTGATTCATTAAGCCTTCAATAATTTTACCTTTTTC
Source organism: Limnoperna fortunei (assembly GCA_944474755.1). Taxonomy (NCBI): domain Eukaryota; kingdom Metazoa; phylum Mollusca; class Bivalvia; order Mytilida; family Modiolidae; genus Limnoperna; species Limnoperna fortunei. The sequence continues at coordinate 1,399,220 of OX104120.1, forward strand.
GTTTATTGTGTTACTACCCCATAGAGGGTTGTGTGCGTTGAAGTCCCCAAATAATATATAAGGGGCCGGTAGCTGATCAGTAAGATGTTTCAACTGATTTAAATTTAATGAAGAATTCGGAGGGATATACACAGAGCATAAAGTAATTGTTTTGTCTAAAGATATTCTAACAGCAACCGCCTGAAGATCAGTGTTGAGATCTACAGGGCTATGTAGAATTTGATCTTTTACAAGAATGGTAGAGCCGCCAGCAGCTCTATCATTCTCGTCTACATATGTGCTGTATATAGAGTAGTTTTTTAAGGATATGTTATCACTTCGTTTTATGTGGGATTCTTGGAGGCAAAATGCAACAGGAAGAAAGGCTTGAACTAATAAAGTAATTTCAAGAAAATTTATCTTAAGACCTCGACAATTCCATTGTATTATTGTACCCATTATGGTCTGCGAATAGGGGAATAGTTGACAGTTTTTTTGGGGCTATTCCGCCGGTTTCTGCTGGGGGATCTACTTTTAGATCCAGTATCTGGGGGTAGTGTATCCATGGGATCGCCCCAGATAGTAGTGTCTAGATGATCTAGACTTCCAAACCTGTTGTGGACCTTTATGGGATCCCTCAGCAGTTTTGGAGTACGATCTCCTTTTTGATTCGAGTTTTTATTTGAGTTAGAAGAATTTAAACTGGAGTTGATATTTTTTGAATTTTTTTTTTGGCTGCTTGAAGAATTGGTTGAGGATTGAGAGGGTACTGAAGACGTAGCAGTTTGAGAGGGTGCTGAAGACGTAGCAGTTTGTGAAGATGAAGATTTTCGTGAAGATGTAATGATTTTGTCTGTTGTTGTAACTGTTAATTTTGAAGGTTCCTGTTTGTCAATAGGCCAGGTGATAATTGTCTGCGTTTCAACTGACGTGAGAACGCGTTTGGCTACACTGGCGTATGACGTTGATGCAGGAGATGAGGGATTATTCGTTGTATTATACAGACGACGAGCCTCAGGGTAAGGGATGTTTTTTTCAGTTTTTATTTTTTGAATTTCTTTTTCTTTTTTAAAGTGCTGACAGTCCTTAGATGAGGACATGTGGGCTTCACCACAATTAGCACACTTTGGAGTTTTAGTGCAGGTGAAGCCCTCATGTCCTTCCTCTGCACACTTAAAACAAATCTGGTGACCTCTGCACTGTCCCTTTCCGTGGCCGAACTTTTGACATTTAAAGCAGCGCACAGGATTGGGAATATATGCGCTGACTTTAATATTTTGGAGACCTATTTTGATTGATTGGGGGACAGTTGGAGAGTTAAAATTTAGAAGGAAGGTGTTCAGTTTAACCTGAACACCTTGTCTGTTGGCAATAAATCTTTTAACTTTTGTAATACCCTGAGGTTGTAATTCTGTACAGATCTCGTCGTCTGTAAGCTCGGCGAGATCATCGTCGCGATAATGAATAATTCCTTGACTTGAGTTTAATGTTCTATGGGGGGAGGCCGAAATTTCTAAATCTATAATTTTTGTAAGTTTTAGCAAGTTCAAGGATTGGTGTTTTTTGTTGCATTCAATGAGAAGACCACCAGATTTCATCTTGGTGACGTTCTTAACATCTCCTGCACAACCTTTTATCACTTTTTCAATAACGAATGGAGAGATTTTAGTTATTGGTTTACTAGGATCTTTGCTGGATAATACAATAAATCTTGACCAGAAGTCTTCATCAACCATTTCTTCAAGCGGTAAGTCATTTTTTCTTTTTTTTTGGACCATTTTTTATTTGTTTTTCAGTAGCCATGATGAGAAAAATGCGGTTCACCACCCTTGTCACCCACCCTCCACGGAGTGCCAACAGGGGCGATGCTTGGTCTCTGCGGATCACCAGCAGAAAGCATCAGGTGTTCCAAGGGTGGTATACTCAAATAGATGAATTTCTTAATGAACGCAAGCTTCGTGCCAGAGTTAACTGGCGAAACAACCGTTCGAAACTCTATCTACTCGATTGACCCATGAGCCACCGCCTTCTTAACAGCTTGTAACTGAACAACTTTGAGACTGAAATTCACAAGATATGATCAAGTGATAAAAAAAATAAGACAAGCTTGTTAAGGGCTCGGCATGACCAGCCGATTGACCGAACCGGGTCCATCCGGTCTCCCGTCTAGTTGAAGTCAGGGCCAAAGTGGTGTATTGACGATCGAAACCCGCTGACCCGCACTAATGGATGCAGCAGAGAGTGATCTCTCAACCACCAGGATCCCTTCCTCCACCATCACGGGTTGCAACACACGGCAAACATGTCGCCTCTATAAAGCTGAGGAAGCTTTGCCCTTCAGCCACCGCCTTCTTTGCAAATCCTATAAGGAAGCCGTCTATCATTTCATGGAGCAGTTTGAAGGAAAATAATGTAATAGAGTAGCTTAAATGATAAGGATTCACAAAGGGCAAGACGTGACATGCCGATTCATCGAAGTCAGGGCTAACTCGATTTCCCGTCTAGAAAAAGTAAGGGTTAAGTAAGTTATCGGGACCGTTTACCCGGCCTACTGAAATCCCGTCCTGTAATCGACACGGGTCGCAACACACGGCAAGTGTTGCCTCTGTTAGCAGACTCTTACTGCAGGCTGAGGAAGCCGTGGGCCTATTCTCCTGTGCCCCGGGTCCCACACGGAGTTCTTTTTAATTAAGGCTGCTACCCACCCTGACATTCACTCAAGTCAGCTTCAAAACTTTCTTTTTTAATTAAGGCTGCTACCCACCCTGACATTCACTCAAGTCAGATAAAAAACTTTCTTTTTTAATTAAGGCTGCTACCCACCCTGACATTCACTCAAGTCAGAAAAAAAACTTTCTTTTTTAATTAAGGCTGCTACCCACCCTGACATTCACTCAAGTCAGATAAAAGACTTTCTTTTTTAATTAAGGCTGCTACCCACCCTGACATTCACTCAAGTCAGATAAAAACTTTCTTTTTTAATTAAGGCTGCTACCCACCCTGACATTCAGTCAAGTCAGCTTCAAAACTTTCTTTTTTAATTAAGGCTGCTACCCACCCTGACATTCAGTCAAGTCAGCTTCAAAACTTTCTTTTTTAATTAAGGCTGCTACCCACCCTGACATTCAGTCAAGTCAGCTTCAAAACTTTCTTTTTTAATTAAGGCTGCTACCCACCCTGATATTCAGTCAAGTCAGCTTCAAAACTTTCTTTTTTAATTAAGGCTGCTACCCACCCTGACATTCAGTCAAGTCAGCTTCAAAACTTTCTTTTTTAATTAAGGCTGCTACCCACCCTGACATTCACTCAAGTCAGATAAAAACTTTCTTTTTTAATTAAGGCTGCTACCCACCCTGACATTCACTCAAGTCAGCTTCAAAACTTTCTTTTTTAATTAAGGCTGCTACCCACCCTGACATTCAGTCAAGTCAGCTTCAAAACTTTCTTTTTTAATTAAGGCTGCTACCCACCCTGACATTCACTCAAGTCAGATAAAAACTTTCTTTTTTAATTAAGGCTGCTACCCACCCTGACATTCAGTCAAGTCAGATAAAAACTTTCTTTTTTAATTAAGGCTGCTACCCACCCTGACATTCAGTCAAGTCAGATAAAAACTTTCTTTTTTAATTAAGGCTGCTACCCACCCTGACATTCAGTCAAGTCAGCTTCAAAACTTTCTTTTTTAATTAAGGCTGCTACCCACCCTGACATTCACTCAAGTCAGCTTCAAAACTTTCTTTTTTAATTAAGGCTGCTACCCACCCTGACATTCAGTCAAGTCAGCATCAAAACTTTCTTTTTTAATTAAGGCTGCTACCCACCCTGACATTCACTCAAGTCAGCTTCAAAACTTTCTTTTTTAATTAAGGCTGCTACCCACCCTGACATTCACTCAAGTCAGCTTCAAAACTTTCTTTTTTTTAATTAAGGCTGCTACCCACCCTGACATTCCCTCAAGTCAGCTTCAAAACTTTCTTTTTTAATTAAGGCTGCTACCCACCCTGACATTCACTCAAGTCAGCTTCAAAACTTTCTTTTTTAATTAAGGCTGCTACCCACCCTGACATTCAGTCAAGTCAGATAAAAACTTTCTTTTTTAATTAAGGCTGCTACCCACCCTGACATTCACCCAAGTCAGCTTCAAAACTTTCTTTTTTTTAATTAAGGCTGCTACCCACCCTGACATTCACTCAAGTCAGATAAAAACTTTCTTTTTTAATTAAGGCTGCTACCCACCCTGACATTCACTCAAGTCAGCTTCAAAACTTTCTTTTTTTTAATTAAGGCTGCTACCCACCCTGACATTCAGTCAAGTCAGCTTCAAAACTTTCTTTTTTAATTAAGGCTGCTACCCACCCTGACATTCAGTCAAGTCAGATAAAAACTTTCTTTTTTAATTAAGGCTGCTACCCACACTGACATTCAGTCAAGTCAGATAAAGACTTTCTTTTTTAATTAAGGCTGCTACCCACCCTGACATTCAGTCAAGTCAGCATCAAAACTTTCTTTTTTAATTAAGGCTGCTACCCACCCTGACATTCACTCAAGTCAGCTTCAAAACTTTCTTTTTTAATTAAGGCTGCTACCCACCCTGACATTCACTCAAGTCAGCTTCAAAACTTTCTTTTTTTTAATTAAGGCTGCTACCCACCCTGACATTCACTCAAGTCAGCTTCAAAACTTTCTTTTTTAATTAAGGCTGCTACCCACCCTGACATTCACTCAAGTCAGCTTCAAAACTTTCTTTTTTAATTAAGGCTGCTACCCACCCTGACATTCAGTCAAGTCAGATAAAAACTTTCTTTTTTAATTAAGGCTGCTACCCACCCTGACATTCACTCAAGTCAGCTTCAAAACTTTCTTTTTTTTAATTAAGGCTGCTACCCACCCTGACATTCAATCAAGTCAGATAAAAACTTTCTTTTTTAATTAAGGCTGCTACCCACCCTGACATTCACTCAAGTCAGCTTCAAAACTTTCTTTTTTTTAATTAAGGCTGCTACCCACCCTGACATTCAGTCAAGTCAGCTTCAAAACTTTCTTTTTTAATTAAGGCTGCTACCCACCCTGACATTCAGTCAAGTCAGATAAAAACTTTCTTTTTTAATTAAGGCTGCTACCCACACTGACATTCAGTCAAGTCAGATAAAGACTTTCTTTTTTAATTAAGGCTGCTACCCACCCTGACATTCAGTCAAGTCAGATAAAAACTTTCTTTTTTAATTAAGGCTGCTACCCACCCTGACATTCACTCAAGTCAGCTTCAAAACTTTCTTTTTTAATTAAGGCTGCTACCCACCCTGACATTCAGTCAAGTCAGCATCAAAACTTTCTTTTTTAATTAAGGCTGCTACGCACCCTGACATTCACTCAAGTCAGATAAAAAACTTTCTTTTTTAATTAAGGCTGCTACCCACCCTGACATTCAGTCAAGTCAGCTTCAAAACTTTCTTTTTTAATGAAGGCTGCTACCCACCCTGACATTCAGTCAAGTCAGATTCAAAACTTTCTTTTTTAATTAAGGCTGCTACCCACCCTGACATTCAGTCAAGTCAGATAAAAACTTTCTTTTTTAATTAAGGCTGCTACCCACCCTGACATTCAGTCAAGTCAGCTTCAAAACTTTCTTTTTTAATTAAGGCTGCTACCCACCCTGACATTCAGTCAAGTCAGCATCAAAACTTTCTTTTTTAATTAAGGCTGCTACCCACCGTGACATTCAGTCAAGTCAGCTTCAAAACTTTCTTTTTTAATTAAGGCTGCTACCCACCCTGACATTCAGTCAAGTCAGATAAAAACTTTCTTTTTTAATTAAGGCTGCTACCCACCCTGACATTCAGTCAAGTCAGCTTCAAAACTTTCTTTTTTAATTAAGGCTGCTACCCACCCTGACATTCAGTCAAGTCAGATAAAAACTTTCTTTTTTAATTAAGGCTGCTACCCACCCTGACATTCAGTCAAGTCAGATAAAAACTTTCTTTTTTAATTAAGGCTGCTACCCACCCTGACATTCACTCAAGTCACATAAAAACTTTCTTTTTTAATTAAGGCTGCTACCCACCCTGATATTCACTCAAGTCAGCTTCAAAACTTCTTTTTTAATTAAGGCTGCTACCCACCCTGACATTCAGTCAAGTCAGCTTCAAAACTTTCTTTTTTAATTAAGGCTGCTACCCACCCTGACATTCAGTCAAGTCAGCATCAAAACTTTCTTTTTTAATTAAGGCTGCTACCCACCCTGACATTCAGTCAAGTCAGCTTCAAAACTTTCTTTTTTAATTAAGGCTGCTACCCACCCTGACATTCAGTCAAGTCAGATAAAAACTTTCTTTTTTAATTAAGGCTGATACCCACCATGACATTCAGTCAAGTCAGCATCAAAACTTTCTTTTTTAATTAAGGCTGCTACCCACCCTGACATTCAGTCAAGTCAGATAAAAACTTTCTTTTTTAATTAAGGCTGCTACCCACCCTGACATTCACTCAAGTCAGCTTCAAAACTTTCTTTTTTAATTAAGGCTGCTACCCACCCTGACATTCAGTCAAGTCAGCATCAAAACTTTCTTTTTTAATTAAGGCTGCTACCCACCCTGACATTCACTCAAGTCAGCTTCAAAACTTTCTTTTTTAATTAAGGCTGCTACCCACCCTGACATTCAGTCAAGTCAGCTTCAAAACTTTCTTTTTTAATTAAGGCTGCTACCCACCCTGACATTCACTCAAGTCAGCTTCAAAACTTTCTTTTTTAATTAAGGCTGCTACCCACCCTGACATTCAGTCAAGTCAGCTTCAAATCATTTTTTTTTAATTAAGGCTGCTACCCACCCTGACATTCACTCAAGTCAGCTTCAAAACTTTCTTTTTTAATTAAGGCTGCTACCCACCCTGACATTCAGTCAAGTCAGCTTCAAAACTTTCTTTTTTAATTAAGGCTGCTACCCACCCTGACATTCACTCAAGTCAGCATCAAAACTTTCTTTTTTAATTAAGGCTGCTACCCACCCTGACATTCACTCAAGTCAGCTTCAAAACTTTCTTTTTTAATTAAGGCTGCTACCCACCCTGACATTCAGTCAAGTCAGCTTCAAAACTTTCTTTTTTAATTAAGGCTGCTACCCACACTGACATTCACTCAAGTCAGATAAAAACTTTCTTTTTTAATTAAGGCTGCTACCCACCCTGACATTCAGTCAAGTCAGCTTCAAAACTTTCTTTTTTAATTAAGGCTGCTACCCACCCTGACATTCACTCAAGTCAGCTTCAAAACTTTCTTTTTTAATTAAGGCTGCTACCCACCCTGACATTCAGTCAAGTCAGCTTCAAAACTTTCTTTTTTAATTAAGGCTGCTACCCACCCTGACATTCACTCAAGTCAGATAAAAAACTTTCTTTTTTAATTAAGGCTGCTACCCACCCTGACATTCAGTCAAGTCAGATAAAATCTTTCTTTTTTAGTTAAGGCTGCTACCCACCCTGACATTCACTCAAGTCAGCTTCAAAACTTTCTTTTTTAATTAAGGCTGCTACCCACCCTGACATTCAGTCAAGTCAGCTTCAAAACTTTCTTTTTAATTAAGGCTGCTACCCACCCTGACATTCACTCAAGTCAGCTTCAAAACTTTCTTTTTTAATTAAGGCTGCTACCCACCCTGACATTCAGTCAAGTCAGCTTCAAAACTTTCTTTTTACTTAAGGCTGCTACCCACCCTGACATTCACTCAAGTCAGCTTCAAAACTTTCTTTTTTAATTAAGGCTGCTACCCACCCTGACATTCAGTCAAGTCAGCTTCAAAACTTTCTTTTTTAATTAAGGCTGCTACCCACCCTGACATTCAGTCAAGTCAGCATCAAAACTTTCTTTTTTAATTAAGGCTGCTACCCACCCTGACATTCACTCAAGTCAGCTTCAAAACTTTCTTTTTTAATTAAGGCTGCTACCCACCCTGACATTCAGTCAAGTCAGCATCAAAACTTTCTTTTTTAATTAAGGCTGCTACCCACCCTGACATTCAGTCAAGTCAGCTTCAAAACTTTCTTTTTTAATTAAGGCTGCTACCCACCCTGACATTCAGTCAAGTCAGCATCAAAACTTTCTTTTTTAATTAAGGCTGCTACCCACCCTGACATTCAGTCAAGTCAGCTTCAAAACTTTCTTTTTTAATTAAGGCTGCTACCCACCCTGACATTCACTCAAGTCAGCTTCAAAACTTTCTTTTTTAATTAAGGCTGCTACCCACCCTGACATTCAGTCAAGTCAGCTTCAAAACTTTCTTTTTTTTAATTAAGGCTGCTACCCACCCTGACATTCAGTCAAGTCAGCTTCAAAACTTTCTTTTTTAATTAAGGCTGCTACCCACCCTGACATTCAGTCAAGTCAGCTTCAAAACTTTCTTTTTTAATTAAGGCTGCTACCCACCCTGACATTCACTCAAGTCAGATAAAAACTTTCTTTTTTAATTAAGGCTGCTACCCACCCTGACATTCAGTCAAGTCAGATAAAAACTTTCTTTTTCAATTAAGGCTGCTACCCACCCTGACATTCAGTCAAGTCAGATAAAAACTTTCTTTTTTAATTAAGGCTGCTACCCACCCTGACATTCAGTCAAGTCAGCTTCAAAACTTTCTTTTTTAATTAAGGCTGCTACCCACCCTGACATTCACTCAAGTCAGCTTCAAAACTTTCTTTTTTAATTAAGGCTGCTACCCACCCTGACATTCAGTCAAGTCAGCATCAAAACTTTCTTTTTTAATTAAGGCTGCTACCCACCCTGACATTCACTCAAGTCAGCTTCAAAACTTTCTTTTTTAATTAAGGCTGCTACCCACCCTGACATTCACTCAAGTCAGCTTCAAAACTTTCTTTTTTTTAATTAAGGCTGCTACCCACCCTGACATTCACTCAAGTCAGCTTCAAAACTTTCTTTTTTAATTAAGGCTGCTACCCACCCTGACATTCACTCAAGTCAGCTTCAAAACTTTCTTTTTTAATTAAGGCTGCTACCCACCCTGACATTCAGTCAAGTCAGATAAAAACTTTCTTTTTTAATTAAGGCTGCTACCCACCCTGACATTCAGTCAAGTCAGCTTCAAAACTTTCTTTTTTAATTAAGGCTGCTACCCACCCTGACATTCAGTCAAGTCAGCTTCAAAACTTTCTTTTTTTTAATTAAGGCTGCTACCCACCCTGACATTCACTCAAGTCAGATAAAAACTTTCTTTTTTAATTAAGGCTGCTACCCACCCTGACATTCACTCAAGTCAGCTTCAAAACTTTCTTTTTTTTAATTAAGGCTGCTACCCACCCTGACATTCAGTCAAGTCAGCTTCAAAACTTTCTTTTTTAATTAAGGCTGCTACCCACCCTGACATTCAGTCAAGTCAGATAAAAACTTTCTTTTTTAATTAAGGCTGCTACCCACCCTGACATTCAGTCAAGTCAGATAAAGACTTTCTTTTTTAATTAAGGCTGCTACCCACCCTGACATTCAGTCAAGTCAGATAAAAACTTTCTTTTTTAATTAAGGCTGCTACCCACCCTGACATTCACTCAAGTCAGCTTCAAAACTTTCTTTTTTAATTAAGGCTGCTACCCACCCTGACATTCAGTCAAGTCAGCATCAAAACTTTCTTTTTTAATTAAGGCTGCTACGCACCCTGACATTCACTCAAGTCAGATAAAAAACTTTCTTTTTTAATTAAGGCTGCTACCCACCCTGACATTCAGTCAAGTCAGCTTCAAAACTTTCTTTTTTAATTAAGGCTGCTACCCACCCTGACATTCAGTCAAGTCAGATTCAAAACTTTCTTTTTTAATTAAGGCTGCTACCCACCCTGACATTCAGTCAAGTCAGATAAAAACTTTCTTTTTTAATTTAGGCTGCTACCCACCCTGACATTCAGTCAAGTCAGCTTCAAAACTTTCTTTTTTAATTAAGGCTGCTACCCACCCTGACATTCAGTCAAGTCAGCATCAAAACTTTCTTTTTTAATTAAGGCTGCTACCCACCCTGACATTCAGTCAAGTCAGCATCAAAACTTTCTTTTTTAATTAAGGCTGCTACCCACCCTGACATTCAGTCAAGTCAGATAAAAACTTTCTTTTTTAATTAAGGCTGCTACCCACCCTGACATTCAGTCAAGTCAGCTTCAAAACTTTCTTTTTTAATTAAGGCTGCTACCCACCCTGACATTCAGTCAAGTCAGATAAAAACTTTCTTTTTTAATTAAGGCTGCTAGCCACCCTGACATTCAGTCAAGTCAGATAAAAACTTTCTTTTTTAATTAAGGCTGCTACCCACCCTGACATTCACTCAAGTCACATAAAAACTTTCTTTTTTAATTAAGGCTGCTACCCACCCTGATATTCACTCAAGTCAGCTTCAAAACTTCTTTTTTAATTAAGGCTGCTACCCACCCTGACATTCAGTCAAGTCAGCTTCAAAACTTTCTTTTTTATTTAGGCTGCTACCCACCCTGACATTCAGTCAAGTCAGCATCAAAACTTTCTTTTTTAATTAAGGCTGCTACCCACCCTGACATTCAGTCAAGTCAGCTTCAAAACTTTCTTTTTTAATTAAGGCTGCTACCCACCCTGACATTCAGTCAAGTCAGATAAAAACTTTCTTTTTTAATTAAGGCTGATACCCACCATGACATTCACTCAAGTCAGCATCAAAACTTTCTTTTTTAATTAAGGCTGCTACCCACCCTGACATTCAGTCAAGTCAGATAAAAACTTTCTTTTTTAATTAAGGCTGCTACCCACCCTGACATTCACTCAAGTCAGCTTCAAAACTTTCTTTTTTAATTAAGGCTGCTACCCACCCTGACATTCAGTCAAGTCAGCATCAAAACTTTCTTTTTTAATTAAGGCTGCTACCCACCCTGACATTCACTCAAGTCAGCTTCAAAACTTTCTTTTTTAATTAAGGCTGCTACCCACCCTGACATTCAGTCAAGTCAGCTTCAAAACTTTCTTTTTTAATTAAGGCTGCTACCCACTCTGACATTCACTCAAGTCAGCTTCAAAACTTTCTTTTTTAATTAAGGCTGCTACCCACCCTGACATTCAGTCAAGTCAGCTTCAAAACATTCTTTTTTAATTAAGGCTGCTACCCACCCTGACATTCACTCAAGTCAGCTTCAAAACTTTCTTTTTTAATTAAGGCTGCTACCCACCCTGACATTCAGTCAAGTCAGCTTCAAAACTTTCTTTTTTAATTAAGGCTGCTACCCACCCTGACATTCACTCAAGTCAGCATCAAAACTTTCTTTTTTAATTAAGGCTGCTACCCACCCTGACATTCACTCAAGTCAGCTTCAAAACTTTCTTTTTTAATTAAGGCTGCTACCCACCCTGACATTCAGTCAAGTCAGCTTCAAAACTTTCTTTTTTAATTAAGGCTGCTACCCACCCTGACATTCACTCAAGTCAGATAAAAACTTTCTTTTTTAATTAAGGCTGCTACCCACCCTGACATTCAGTCAAGTCAGCTTCAAAACTTTCTTTTTTAATTAAGGCTGCTACCCACCCTGACATTCACTCAAGTCAGCTTCAAAACTTTCTTTTTTAATTAAGGCTGCTATCCACCCTGACATTCAGTCAAGTCAGCTTCAAAACTTTCTTTTTTAATTAAGGCTGCTACCCACCCTGACATTCACTCAAGTCAGATAAAAAACTTTCTTTTTTAATTAAGGCTGCTACCCACCCTGACATTCAGTCAAGTCAGATAAAATCTTTCTTTTTTAATTAAGGCTGCTACCCACCCTGACATTCACTCAAGTCAGCTTCAAAACTTTCTTTTTTAATTAAGGCTGCTACCCACCCTGACATTCAGTCAAGTCAGCTTCAAAACTTTCTTTTTAATTAAGGCTGCTACCCACCCTGACATTCACTCAAGTCAGCTTCAAAACTTTCTTTTTTAATTAAGGCTGCTACCCACCCTGACATTCAGTCAAGTCAGCTTCAAAACTTTCTTTTTACTTAAGGCTGCTACCCACCCTGACATTCACTCAAGTCAGCTTCAAAACTTTCTTTTTTAATTAAGGCTGCTACCCACCCTGACATTCAGTCAAGTCAGCTTCAAAACTATCTTTTTTAATTAAGGCTGCTACCCACCCTGACATTCAGTCAAGTCAGCATCAAAACTTTCTTTTTTAATTAAGGCTGCTACCCACCCTGACATTCACTCAAGTCAGCTTCAAAACTTTCTTTTTTAATTAAGGCTGCTACCCACCCTGACATTCAGTCAAGTCAGCATCAAAACTTTCTTTTTTAATTAAGGCTGCTACCCACCCTGACATTCAGTCAAGTCAGCTTCAAAACTTTCTTTTTTAATTAAGGCTGCTACCCGCCCTGACATTCAGTCAAGTCAGCATCAAAACTTTCTTTTTTAATTAAGGCTGCTACCCACCCTGACATTCAGTCAAGTCAGCTTCAAAACTTTCTTTTTTAATTAAGGCTGCTACCCACCCTGACATTCACTCAAGTCAGCTTCAAAACTTTCTTTTTAATTAAGGCTGCTACCCACCCTGACATTCAGTCAAGTCAGCTTCAAAACTTTCTTTTTTTTAATTAAGGCTGCTACCCACCCTGACATTCAGTCAAGTCAGCTTCAAAACTTTCTTTTTTAATTAAGGCTGCTACCCACCCTGACATTCAGTCAAGTCAGATAAAAACTTTCTTTTTTAATTAAGGCTGCTACCCACCCTGACATTCACTCAAGTCAGATAAAAACTTTCTTTTTAATTAAGGCTGCTACCCACCCTGACATTCAGTCAAGTCAGCTTCAAAACTTTCTTTTTTAATTAAGGCTGCTACCCACCCTGACATTCAGTCAAGTTAGATAAAAACTTTCTTTTTTAATTAAGGCTGCAACCCACCCTGACATTCAGTCAAGTCAGCTTCAAAACATTCTTTTTTAATTAAGGCTGCTACCCACCCTGACATTCACTCAAGTCAGATAAAAAACTTTCTTTTTTAATTAAGGCTGCTACCCACCCTGACATTCACTCAAGTCAGATAAAAAACTTTCTTTTTTTTAATTAAGGCTGCTACCCACCCTGACATACACTCAAGTCAGCTTCAAAACTTTCTTTTTTAATTAAGGCTGCTACCCACCCTGACATTCACTCAAGTCAGCTTCAAAACTTTCTTTTTTAATTAAGGCTGCTACCCACCCTGACATACACTCAAGTCAGCTTCAAAACTTTCTTTTTTAATTAAGGCTGCTACCCACCCTGACATACACTCAAGTCAGATAAAAAACTTGCTTTTTTAATTAAGGCTGCTACCCACCCTGACATACACTCAAGTCAGCTTCAAAACTTTCTTTTTTAATTAAGGCTGCTACCCACCCTGACATTCACTCAAGTCAGCTTCAAAACTTTCTTTTTTAATTAAGGCTGCTACCCACCCTGACATTCACTCAAGTCAGCTTCAAAACTTTCTTTTTTAATTAAGGCTGCTACCCACCCTGACATTCACTCAAGTCAGATAAAAACTTTCTTTTTTAATTAAGGCTGCTACCCACCCTGACATTCAGTCAAGTCAGATAAAAACTTTCTTTTTTAATTAAGGCTGCTACCCACCCTGACATTCACTCAAGTCAGCTTCAAAACTTTCTTTTTTAATTAAGGCTGCTACCCACCCTGACATTCACTCAAGTCAGCTTGAAAACTTTCTTTTTTAATTAAGGCTGCTACCCACCCTGACATTCACTCAAGTCAGATAAAAACTTTCTTTTTTAATTAAGGCTGCTACCCACCCTGACATTCAGTCAAGTCAGCTTCAAAACTTTCTTTTTTTTAATTAAGGCTCCTACCCACCCTGACATTCAGTCAAGTCAGATAAAAACTTTCTTTTTTAATTAAGGCTGCTACCCACCCTGACATTCAGTCAAGTCAGATAAAAACTTTCTTTTTTAATTAAGGCTGCTACCCACCCTGACATTCACTCAAGTCAGCTTCAAAACTTTCTTTTTAATTAAGGCTGCTATCCACCCTGACATTCACTCAAGTCAGATAAAAACTTTCTTTTTAATTAAGGCTGCTACCCACCCTGACATTCAGTCAAGTCAGCTTCAAAACTTTCTTTTTTAATTAAGGCTGCTATCCACCCTGACATTCAGTCAAGTCAGATAAAAACTTTCTTTTTAATTAAGGCTGCTACCCACCCTGACATTCACTCAAGTCAGATAAAAACTTTCTTTTTAATTAAGGCTGCTACCCACCCTGACATTCAGTCAAGTCAGCTTCAAAACTTTCTTTTTTTTAATTAAGGCTGCTACCCACCCTGACATTCACTCAAGTCAGATAAAAACTTTCTTTTTTAATTAAGGCTGCTACCCACCCTGACATTCAGTCAAGTCAGCTTCAAAACTTTCTTTTTTTAATTAAGGCTGCTACCCACCCTGACATTCAGTCAAGTCAGCTTCAAAACTTTCTTTTTTAATTAAGGCTGCTACCCACCCTGACATACAGTCAAGTCAGCTTCAAAACTTTCTTTTTTAATTAAGGCTGCTACCCACCCTGACATTCAGTCAAGTCAGCTTCAAAACATTCTTTTTTTTAATTAAGGCTGCTACCCACCCTGACATTCACTCAAGTCAGATAAAAACTTTCTTTTTTAATTAAGGCTGCTACCCACCCTGACATACAATCAAGTCAGCTTCAAAACTTTCTTTTTTAATTAAGGCTGCTACCCACCCTGACATTCAGTCAAGTCAGCTTCAAAATTTTCTTTTTTTTAATTAAGGCTGCTACCCACCCTGACATTCACTCAAGTCAGATAAAAACTTTCTTTTTTAATTAAGGCTGCTACCCACCCTGACATACACTCAAGTCAGCTTCAAAACTTTCTTTTTTAATTAAGGCTGCTACCCACCCTGACATTCACTCAAGTCAGCTTCAAAACTTTCTTTTTTAATTAAGGCTGCTACCCACCCTGACATACACTCAAGTCAGCTTCAAAACTTTCTTTTGTAATTAAGGCTGCTACCCACCCTGACATACACTCAAGTCAGATAAAAAACTTTCTTTTTTAATTAAGGCTGCTACCCACCCTTACATACACTCAAGTCAGCTTCAAAACTTTCTTTTTTAATTAAGGCTGCTACCCACCCTGACATTCAGTCAAGTCAGATAAAAACTTTCTTTTTTAATTAAGGCTGCTACCCACCCTGACATTCATTCAAGTCAGCTTCAAAACTTTCTTTTTTAATTAAGGCTGCTAGCCACCCTGACATTCACTCAAGTCAGCTTCAAAACATTCTTTTTTAATTAAGGCTGCTACCCACCCTGACATTCACTCAAGTCAGCTTCAAAACTTTCTTTTTTAATTAAGGCTGCTACCCACCCTGACATTCAGTCAAGTCAGCTTCAAAACTTTCTTTTTTAATTAAGGCTGCTACCCACCCTGACATTCACTCAAGTCAGCATCAAAACTTTCTTTTTTAATTAAGGCTGCTACCCACCCTGACATTCACTCAAGTCAGCTTCAAAACTTTCTTTTTTAATTAAGGCTGCTACCCACCCTGACATTCACTCAAGTCAGATAAAAACTTTCTTTTTAATCAAGGCTGCTACCCACCCTGACATTCAGTCAAGTCAGCTTCAAAACTTTCTTTTTTAATTAAGGCTGCTACCCACCCTGACATTCAGTCAAGTCAGCATCAAAACTTTCTTTTTAATTAAGGCTGCTACCCACCCTGACATTCACTCAAGTCAGCTTCAAAACTTTCTTTTTTAATTAAGGCTGCTACCCACCCTGACATTCAGTCAAGTCAGCTTCAAAACTTTCTTTTTTTTAATTAAGGCTGCTACCCACCCTGACATTCACTCAAGTCAGCTTCAAAACTTTCTTTTTTAATTAAGGCTGCTACCCACCCTGACATTCACTCAAGTCAGCTTCAAAACTTTCTTTTTTTTAATTAAGGCTGCTACCCACCCTGACATTCAGTCAAGTCAGATAAAAACTTTCTTTTTTAATTAAGGCTGCTACCCACCCTGACATTCACTCAAGTCAGCTTCAAAACTTTCTTTTTTAATTAAGGCTGCTACCCACCCTGACATTCAGTCAAGTCAGATAAAAACTTTCTTTTTAATTAAGGCTGCTACCCACCCTGACATTCAGTCAAGTCAGATAAAAACTTTCTTTTTTAATTAAGGCTGCTACCCACCCTGACATTCACTCAAGTCAGCTTCAAAACTTTCTTTTTTAATTAAGGCTGCTATCCACCCTGACATTCAGTCAAGTCAGATAAAAACTTTCTTTTTAATTAAGGCTGCTACCCACCCTGACATTCACTCAAGTCAGATAAAAACTTTCTTTTTAATTAAGGCTGCTACCCACCCTGACATTCAGTCAAGTCAGCTTCAAAACTTTCTTTTATTTAATTAAGGCTGCTACCCACCCTGACATTCACTCAAGTCAGCTTCAAAACTTTCTTTTTTAATTAAGGCTGCTACCCACCCTGACATTCACTCAAGTCAGCTTCAAAACTTTCTTTTTTTTAATTAAGGCTGCTACCCACCCTGACATTCAGTCAAGTCAGATAAAAACTTTCTTTTTAATTAAGGCTGCTACCCACCCTGACATTCAGTCAAGTCAGATAAAAACTTTCTTTTTTAATTAAGGCTGCTACCCACCTTGACATTCACTCAAGTCAGCTTCAAAACTTTCTTTTTTAATTAAGGCTGCTACCCACCCTGACATTCACTCAAGTCAGCTTCAAAACTTTCTTTTTTAATTAAGGCTGCTACCCACCCTGACATTCACTCAAGTCAGATAAAAACTTTCTTTTTTAATTAAGGCTGCTACCCACCCTGACATTCAGTCAAGTCAGCTTCAAAACTTTCTTTTTTTAATTAAGGCTGCTACCCACCCTGACATTCAGTCAAGTCAGCTTCAAAACTTTCTTTTTTAATTAAGGCTGCTACCCACCCTGACATACAGTCAAGTCAGCTTCAAAACTTTCTTTTTTAATTAAGGCTGCTACCCACCCTGACATTCAGTCAAGTCAGCTTCAAAACATTCTTTTTTTTAATTAAGGCTGCTACCCACCCTGACATTCACTCAAGTCAGATAAAAACTTTCTTTTTTAATTAAGGCTGCTACCCACCCTGACATACAATCAAGTCAGCTTCAAAACTTTCTTTTTTAATTAAGGCTGCTACCCACCCTGACATTCAGTCAAGTCAGCTTCAAAATTTTCTTTTTTTTAATTAAGGCTGCTACCCACCCTGACATTCACTCAAGTCAGATAAAAACTTTCTTTTTTAATTAAGGCTGCTACCCACCCTGACATACACTCAAGTCAGCTTCAAAACTTTCTTTTTTAATTAAGGCTGCTACCCACCCTGACATTCACTCAAGTCAGCTTCAAAACTTTCTTTTTTAATTAAGGCTGCTACCCACCCTGACATACACTCAAGTCAGCTTCAAAACTTTCTTTTGTAATTAAGGCTGCTACCCACCCTGACATACACTCAAGTCAGATAAAAAACTTTCTTTTTTAATTAAGGCTGCTACCCACCCTTACATACACTCAAGTCAGCTTCAAAACTTTCTTTTTTAATTAAGGCTGCTACCCACCCTGACATTCAGTCAAGTCAGATAAAAACTTTCTTTTTTAATTAAGGCTGCTACCCACCCTGACATTCATTCAAGTCAGCTTCAAAACTTTCTTTTTTAATTAAGGCTGCTAGCCACCCTGACATTCACTCAAGTCAGCTTCAAAACATTCTTTTTTAATTAAGGCTGCTACCCACCCTGACATTCACTCAAGTCAGCTTCAAAACTTTCTTTTTTAATTAAGGCTGCTACCCACCCTGACATTCAGTCAAGTCAGCTTCAAAACTTTCTTTTTTAATTAAGGCTGCTACCCACCCTGACATTCACTCAAGTCAGCATCAAAACTTTCTTTTTTAATTAAGGCTGCTACCCACCCTGACATTCACTCAAGTCAGCTTCAAAACTTTCTTTTTTAATTAAGGCTGCTACCCACCCTGACATTCACTCAAGTCAGATAAAAACTTTCTTTTTAATCAAGGCTGCTACCCACCCTGACATTCAGTCAAGTCAGCTTCAAAACTTTCTTTTTTAATTAAGGCTGCTACCCACCCTGACATTCAGTCAAGTCAGCATCAAAACTTTCTTTTTAATTAAGGCTGCTACCCACCCTGACATTCACTCAAGTCAGCTTCAAAACTTTCTTTTTTAATTAAGGCTGCTACCCACCCTGACATTCAGTCAAGTCAGCTTCAAAACTTTCTTTTTTTTAATTAAGGCTGCTACCCACCCTGACATTCACTCAAGTCAGCTTCAAAACTTTCTTTTTTAATTAAGGCTGCTACCCACCCTGACATTCACTCAAGTCAGCTTCAAAACTTTCTTTTTTTTAATTAAGGCTGCTACCCACCCTGACATTCAGTCAAGTCAGATAAAAACTTTCTTTTTTAATTAAGGCTGCTACCCACCCTGACATTCACTCAAGTCAGCTTCAAAACTTTCTTTTTTAATTAAGGCTGCTACCCACCCTGACATTCAGTCAAGTCAGATAAAAACTTTCTTTTTAATTAAGGCTGCTACCCACCCTGACATTCAGTCAAGTCAGATAAAAACTTTCTTTTTTAATTAAGGCTGCTACCCACCCTGACATTCACTCAAGTCAGCTTCAAAACTTTCTTTTTTAATTAAGGCTGCTATCCACCCTGACATTCAGTCAAGTCAGATAAAAACTTTCTTTTTAATTAAGGCTGCTACCCACCCTGACATTCACTCAAGTCAGATAAAAACTTTCTTTTTAATTAAGGCTGCTACCCACCCTGACATTCAGTCAAGTCAGCTTCAAAACTTTCTTTTATTTAATTAAGGCTGCTACCCACCCTGACATTCACTCAAGTCAGCTTCAAAACTTTCTTTTTTAATTAAGGCTGCTACCCACCCTGACATTCACTCAAGTCAGCTTCAAAACTTTCTTTTTTTTAATTAAGGCTGCTACCCACCCTGACATTCAGTCAAGTCAGATAAAAACTTTCTTTTTAATTAAGGCTGCTACCCACCCTGACATTCAGTCAAGTCAGATAAAAACTTTCTTTTTTAATTAAGGCTGCTACCCACCTTGACATTCACTCAAGTCAGCTTCAAAACTTTCTTTTTTAATTAAGGCTGCTACCCACCCTGACATTCACTCAAGTCAGCTTCAAAACTTTCTTTTTTAATTAAGGCTGCTACCCACCCTGACATTCAGTCAAGTCAGATAAAAACTTTCTTTTTAATTAAGGCTGCTACCCACCCTGACATTCAGTCAAGTCAGCTTCAAAACTTTCTTTTTTAATTAAGGCTGCTACCCACCCTGACATTCACTCAAGTCAGCTTCAAAACTTTCTTTTTTAATTAAGGCTGCTACCCACCCTGACATTCAGTCAAGTCAGATAAAAACTTTCTTTTTTAATTAAGGCTGCTACCCACCCTGACATTCAGTCAAGTCAGCTTCAAAACTTTCTTTTTTAATTAAGGCTGCTACCCACCCTGACATTCAGTCAAGTCAGATAAAAACTTTCTTTTTTAATTAAGGCTGCTACCCGCCCTGACATTCACTCAAGTCAGATAAAAACTTTCTTTTTAATTAAGGCTGCTACCCACCCTGACATTCAGTCAAGTCAGCTTCAAAACTTTCTTTTTTAATTAAGGCTGCTACCCACCCTGACATTCACTCAAGTCAGATAAAAACTTTCTTTTTTAATTAAGGCTGCTACCCACCCTGACATTCAGTCAAGTCAGCTTCAAAACTTTCTTTTTTTTAATTAAGGCTGCTACCCACCCTGACATTCAGTCAAGTCAGATAAAAACTTTCTTTTTTAATTAAGGCTGCTACCCACCCTGACATTCACTCAAGTCAGATAAAAACTTTCTTTTTAATTAAGGCTGCTACCCACCCTGACATTCAGTCAAGTCAGCTTCAAAACTTTCTTTTTTTTAATTAAGGCTGCTACCCACCCTGACATTCACTCAAGTCAGATAAAAACTTTCTTTTTTAATTAAGGCTGCTACCCACCCTGACATTCAGTCAAGTCAGCTTCAAAACTTTCTTTTTTTTAATTAAGGCTGCTACCCACCCTGACATTCAGTCAAGTCAGCTTCAAAACTTTCTTTTTTAATCAAGGCTGCTACCCACCCTGACATACAGTCAAGTCAGCTTCAAAACTTTCTTTTTTAATCAAGGCTGCTACCCACCCTGACATTCAGTCAAGTCAGCTTCAAAACTGTCTTTTTTAATTAAGGCTGCTACCCACCCTGACATTCAGTCAAGTCAGCTTCAAAACTTTCTTTTTTAATTAAGGCTGCTACCCACCCTGACATTCAGTCAAGTCAGCTTCAAAACTTTCTTTTTTAATTAAGGCTGCTACCCACCCTGACATTCAGTCAAGTCAGATAAAAACTTTCTTTTTAATTAAGGCTGCTACCCACCCTGACATTCACTCAAGTCAGATAAAAACTTTCTTTTTAATTAAGGCTGCTACCCACCCTGACATTCAGTCAAGTCAGCTTCAAAACTTTCTTTTTTTTAATTAAGGCTGCTACCCACCCTGACATTCACTCAAGTCAGATAAAAACTTTCTTTTTTAATTAAGGCTGCTACCCACCCTGACATTCAGTCAAGTCAGCTTCAAAACTTTCTTTTTTTTAATTAAGGCTGCTACCCACCCTGACATTCAGTCAAGTCAGCTTCAAAACTTTCTTTTTTTTAATTAAGGCTGCTACCCACCCTGACATTCACTCAAGTCAGCTTCAAAACTTTCTTTTTTAATTAAGGCTGCTACCCACCCTGACATTCACTCAAGTCAGCTTCAAAACTTTCTTTTTTAATTAAGGCTGCTACCCACCCTGACATTCACTCAAGTCAGATAAAAACTTTCTTTTTTAATTAAGGCTGCTACCCACCCTGACATACACTCAAGTCAGCTTCAAAACGTTCTTTTTTAATTAAGGCTGCTACCCACCCTGACATTCACTCAAGTCAGCTTCAAAACTTTCTTTTTTAATTAAGGCTGCTACCCACCCTGACATACACTCAAGTCAGCTTCAAAACTTTCTTTTTTAATTAAGGCTGCTACCCACCCTGACATACATTGAAGTCAGATAAAAAACTTTCTTTTTTAATTAAGGCTGCTACCCACCCTGACATACACTCAAGTCAGCTTCAAAACTTTCTTTTTTAATTAAGGCTGCTACCCACCCTGACATTCACTCAAGTCAGATAAAAACTTTCTTTTTTAATTAAGGCTGCTACCCACCCTGACATTCACTCAAGTCAGCTTCAAAACTTTCTTTTTTAATTAAGGCTGCTACCCACCCTGACATTCACTCAAGTCAGATAAAAACTTTCTTTTTTAATTAAGGCTGCTACCCACCCTGACATTCACTCAAGTCAGATAAAAACTTTCTTTTTTAATTAAGGCTGCTACCCACCCTGACATTCACTCAAGTCAGCATCAAAACTTTCTTTTTTAATTAAGGCTGCTACCCACCCTGACATTCACTCAAGTCAGCTTCAAAACTTTCTTTTTTAATTAAGGCTGCTACCCACCCTGACATTCACTCAAGTCAGCTTCAAAACTTTCTTTTTTAATTAAGGCTGCTACCCACCCTGACATTCACTCAAGTCAGCTTCAAAACTTTCTTTTTTAATTAAGGCTGCTACCCACCCTGACATTCACTCAAGTCAGATAAAAACTTTCTTTTTTAATTAAGGCGGCTACCCACCCTGACATTCACTCAAGTCAGATAAAAACTTTCTTTTTTAATTAAGGCTGCTACCCACCCTGACATTCAGTCAAGTCAACTTCAAAACTTTCTTTTTTAATTAAGGCTGCTACCCACCCTGACATTCAGTCAAGTCAGCATTGAAACTTTCTTTTTTAATTAAGGCTGCTACCCACCCTGACATTCAGTCAAGTCAGATAAAAACTTTCTTTTTTAATTAAGGCTGCTACCCACCCTGACATTCAGTCAAGTCAGCATCAAAACTTTCTTTTTTAATTAAGGCTGCTACCCACCCTGACATTCACTCAAGTCAGCTTCAAAACTTTCTTTTTTAATTAAGGCTGCTACCCACCCTGACATTCAGTCAAGTCAGATAAAAACTTTCTTTTTTAATTAAGGCTGCTACCCACCCTGACATTCACTCAAGTCAGCTTCAAAACTTTCTTTTTTAATTAAGGCTGCTACCCACCCTGACATTCAGTCAAGTCAGATAAAAACTTTCTTTTTTAATTAAGGCTGCTACCCACCCTGACATTCAATCAAGTCAGCTTCAAAACTTTCTTTTTTAATTAAGGCTGCTACCCACCCTGACATTCAGTCAAGTCAGCATCAAAACTTTCTTTTTTAATTAAGGCTGCTACCCACCCTGACATTCAGTCAAGTCAGCATCAAAACTTTCTTTTTTAATTAAGGCTGCTACCCACCCTGACATTCAGTCAAGTCAGCTTCAAAACTTTCTTTTTTAATTAAGGCTGCTACCCACCCTGACATACAGTCAAGTCAGCTTCAAAACTTTCTTTTTTAATTAAGGCTGCTACCCACCCTGACATTCAGTCAAGTCAGAATCAAAACTTTCTTTTTTAATTAAGGCTGCTACCCACCCTGACATTCACTCAAGTCAGCTTCAAAACTTTCTTTTTTAATTAAGGCTGCTACCCACCCTGACATTCAGTCAAGTCAGATAAAAAACTTTCTTTTTTAATTAAGGCTGCTACCCACCCTGACATTCAGTCAAGCCAGCATCAAAACTTTCTTTTTTAATTAAGGCTGCTACCCACCCTGACATTAAGTCAAGTCAGCTTCAAAACTTTCTTTTTTAATTAAGGCTGCTACCCACCCTGACATTCAGTCAAGTCAGCTTCAAAATTTTCTTTTTTAATTAAGACTGCTACCCACCCTGACATTCACTCAAGTCAGCTTCAAAACTTTCTTTTTTAATTAAGGCTGCTACCCACCCTGACATTCACTCAAGTCAGCTTCAAAACTTTCTTTTTTAATTAAGGCTGCTACCCACCCTGACATTCACTCAAGTCAGCTTCAAAACTTTCTTTTTTAATTAAGGCTGCTACCCACCCTGACATTCAGTCAAGTCAGCTTTAAAACTTTCTTTTTTAATTAAGGCTGCTACCCACCCTGACATTCACTCAAGTCAGCTTCAAAACTTTCTTTTTTAATTAAGGCTGCTACCCACGCTGACATTCACTCAAGTCAGCTTCAAAACTTTCTTTTTTAATTAAGGCTGCTACCCACCCTGACATTCACTCAAGTCAGCTTCAAAACTTTCTTTTTTAATTAAGGCTGCTACCCACCCTGACATTCAGTCAAGTCAGCTTCAAAACTTTCTTTTTTAATTAAGGCTGCTACCCACCCTGACATTCAGTCAAGTCAGATAAAAACTTTCTTTTTTAATTAAGGCTGCTACCCACCCTGACATTCACTCAAGTCAGCATCAAAACTTTCTTTTTTAATTAAGGCTGCTACCCACCCTGACATTCAGTCAAGTCAGATAAAAACTTTTCTTTTTTAATTAAGGCTGCTACCCACCCTGACATTCACTCGTCAGCTTCAAAACTTTCTTTTTTTAATTAAGGCTGCTACCCACCCTGACATTCAGTCAAGTCAGCTTCAAAACTTTCTTTTTTAATTAAGGCTGCTACCCACCCTGACATTCAGTCAAGTCAGCTTCAAAACTTTCTTTTTTAATTAAGGCTGCTACCCACCCTGACATTCAGTCAAGTCAGATAAAAACATTCTTTTTTAATTAAGGCTGCTACCCACCCTGACATTCACTCAAGTCAGCATCAAAACTTTCTTTTTTAATTAAGGTTGCTACCCACCCTGACATTCAGTCAAGTCAGATAAAAACTTTCTTTTTTAATTAAGGCTGCTACCCACCCTGACATTCACTCAAGTCAGCTTCAAAACTGTCTTTTTTAATTAAGGCTGCTACCCACCCTGACATTCAGTCAAGTCAGCATCAAAACTTTCTTTTTTAATTAAGGCTGCTACCCACCCTGACATTCAGTCAAGTCAGCTTCAAAACTTTCTTTTTTAATTAAGGCTGCTACCCACCCTGACATTCAGTCAAGTCAGCATCAAAACTTTCTTTTTTAATTAAGGCTGCTACCCACCCTGACATACAGTCAAGCCAGCATCAAAACTTTCTTTTTTAATTAAGGCTGCTACCCACCCTGACATTCAGTCAAGTCAGCATCAAAACTTTCTTTTTTAATTAAGGCTGCTACCCACCCTGACATTCACTCAAGTCAGCTTCAAAACTTTCTTTTTTTTAATTAAGGCTGCTACCCACCCTGACATTCACTCAAGTCAGATAAAAACTTTCTTTTTTAATTAAGGCTGCTACCCACCCTGAAATTCACTCAAGTCAGCTTCAAAACTTTCTTTTTTAATTAAGGCTGCTACACACTCTGACATTCAGTCAAGTCAGCTTCAAAATTTTCTTTTTTAATTAAGGCTGCTACCCACCCTGACATTCACTCAAGTCAGCTTCAAAACTTTCTTTTTTAATTAAGGCTGCTACCCACCCTGACATTCACTCAAGTCAGATAAAAACTTTCTTTTTTAATTAAGGCTGCTACCCACCCTGACATTCACTCAAGTCAGATAAAAAACTTTCTTTTTTAATTAAGGCTGCTACCCACCCTGACATTCAGTCAAGTCAGATAAAAAACTTTCTTTTTTAATTAAGGCTGCTACCCACCCTGACATTCAGTCAAGTCAGCTTCAAAACT
This sequence comes from Limnoperna fortunei, assembly GCA_944474755.1. Classification (NCBI taxonomy): domain Eukaryota; kingdom Metazoa; phylum Mollusca; class Bivalvia; order Mytilida; family Modiolidae; genus Limnoperna; species Limnoperna fortunei. The sequence goes on from OX104120.1 coordinate 1,423,997, forward strand.
TTCTTTTTTAATTAAGGCTGCTACCCACCCTGACATTCAGTCAAGTCAGCATCAAAACTTTCTTTTTTAATTAAGGCTGCTACCCACCCTGACATTCACTCAAGTCAGCTTCAAAACTTTCTTTTTTAATTAAGGCTGCTACCCACCCTGACATTCAGTCAAGTCAGCTTCAAAACTTTCTTTTTTAATTAAGGCTGCTACCCACCCTAACATTCAGTCAAGTCAGATAAAAAACTTTCTTTTTTAATTAAGGCTGCTACCCACCCTGACATTCAGTCAAGTCAGCATCAAAACTTTCTTTTTTAATTAAGGCTGCTACCCACCCTGACATTCAGTCAAGTCAGCATCAAAACTTTCTTTTTTAATTAAGGCTGCTACCCACCCTGACATTCACTCAAGTCAGCTTCAAAACTTTCTTTTTTAATTAAGGCTGCTACCCACCCTGATATTCAGTCAAGTCAGCTTCAAAACTTTCTTTTTTAATTAAGGCTGCTACCCACCCTGACATTCAGTCAAGTCAGCATCAAAACTTTCTTTTTTAATTAAGGCTGCTACCCACCCAGACATACAGTCAAGTCAGCATCAAAACTTTCTTTTTTAATTAAGGCTGCTACCCACCCTGACATTCAGTCAAGTCAGCATCAAAACTTTCTTTTTTAATTAAGGCTGCTACCCACCCTGACATTCACTCAAGTCAGCTTCAAAACTTTCTTTTTTTTAATTAAGGCTGCTACCCACCCTGACATTCACTTAAGTCAGATAAAAACTTTCTTTTTTAATTAAGGCTGCTACCCACCCTGACATTCACTCAAGTCAGCTTCAAAACTTTCTTTTTTAATTAAGGCTGCTACACACTCTGACATTCAGTCAAGTCAGCTTCAAAATTTTCTTTTTTAATTAAGGCTGCTACCCACCCTGACATTCACTCAAGTCAGCTTCAAAACTTTCTTTTTTAATTAAGGCTGCTACCCACCCTGACATTCACTCAAGTCAGATAAAAACTTTCTTTTTTAATTAAGGCTGCTACCCACCCTGACATTCACTCAAGTCAGATAAAAAACTTTCTTTTTTAATTAAGGCTGCTACCCACCCTGACATTCAGTCAAGTCAGATAAAAAACTTTCTTTTTTAATTAAGGCTGCTACCCACCCTGACATTCAGTCAAGTCAGATAAAAACTTTCTTTTTTAATTAAGGCTGCTACCCACCCTGACATTCACTCAAGTCAGCTTCAAAACTTTCTTTTTTAATTAAGGCTGCTAACCACCCTGACATTCACTCAAGTCAGATAAAAACTTTCTTTTTTAATTAAGGCTGCTACCCACCCTGACATTCACTCAAGTCAGCTTCAAAACTTTCTTTTTTAATTAAGGCTGCTACCCACCCTGACATTCAGTCAAGTCAGATAAAAACTTTCTTTTTTAATTAAGGCTGCTACCCACCCTGACATTCAGTCAAGTCAGCTTCAAAACTGTCTTTTTTAATTAAGGCTGCTACCCACCCTGACATTCACTCAAGTCAGCTTCAAAACTTTATTTTTTAATTAAGGCTGCTACCCACCCTGACATTCAGTCAAGTCAGCTTCAAAACTTTCTTTTTTAATTAAGGCTGCTACCCACCCTGACATTCAGTCAAGTCAGCATCAAAACTTTCTTTTTTAATTAAGGCTGCTACCCACCCTGACATACAGTCAAGTCAGCTTCAAAACTTTCTTTTTTAATTAAGGCTGCTACCCACCCTGACATTCAGTCAAGTCAGCATCAAAACTTTCTTTTTTAATTAAGGCTGCTACCCACCCTGACATTCACTCAAGTCAGCTTCAAAACTTTCTTTTTTTTAATTAAGGCTGCTACCCACCCTGACATTCACTTAAGTCAGATAAAAACTTTCTTTTTTAATTAAGGCTGCTACCCACCCTGACATTCACTCAAGTCAGCTTCAAAACTTTCTTTTTTTTATTAAGGCTGCTACACACTCTGACATTCAGTCAAGTCAGCTTCAAAATTTTCTTTTTTAATTAAGGCTGCTACCCACCCTGACATTCACTCAAGTCAGCTTCAAAACTTTCTTTTTTAATTAAGGCTGCTACCCACCCTGACATTCACTCAAGTCAGATAAAAACTTTCTTTTTTAATTAAGGCTGCTACCCACCCTGACATTCACTCAAGTCAGATAAAAAACTTTCTTTTTTAATTAAGGCTGCTACCCACCCTGACATTCAGTCAAGTCAGATAAAAAACTTTCTTTTTTAATTAAGGCTGCTACCCACCCTGACATTCAGTCAAGTCAGATAAAAACTTTCTTTTTTAATTAAGGCTGCTACCCACCCTGACATTCACTCAAGTCAGCTTCAAAACTTTCTTTTTTAATTAAGGCTGCTAACCACCCTGACATTCACTCAAGTCAGATAAAAACTTTCTTTTTTAATTAAGGCTGCTACCCACCCTGACATTCACTCAAGTCAGCTTCAAAACTTTCTTTTTTAATTAAGGCTGCTACCCACCCTGACATTCAGTCAAGTCAGATAAAAACTTTCTTTTTTAATTAAGGCTGCTACCCACCCTGACATTCAGTCAAGTCAGCTTCAAAACTGTCTTTTTTAATTAAGGCTGCTACCCACCCTGACATTCAGTCAAGTCAGCTTCAAAACTTTCTTTTTTAATTAAGGCTGCTACCCACCCTGACATTCAGTCAAGTCAGATAAAAAACTTTCTTTTTTAATTAAGGCTGCTACCCACCCTGACATTCAGTCAAGTCAGATAAAAACTTTCTTTTTTAATTAAGGCTGCTACCCACCCTGACATTCACTCAAGTCAGCTTCAAAACTTTCTTTTTTAATTAAGGCTGCTACCCACCCTGACATTCACTCAAGTCAGCTTCAAAACTTTATTTTTTAATTAAGGCTGCTACCCACCCTGACATTCAGTCAAGTCAGCTTCAAAACTTTCTTTTTTAATTAAGGCTGCTACCCACCCTGACATTCAGTCAAGTCAGCATCAAAACTTTCTTTTTTAATTAAGGCTGCTACCCACCCTGACATACAGTCAAGTCAGCTTCAAAACTTTCTTTTTTAATTAAGGCTGCTACCCACCCTGACATTCAGTCAAGTCAGCATCAAAACTTTCTTTTTTAATTAAGGCTGCACCCACCCTGACATTCAGTCAAGTCAGATAAAAACTTTCTTTTTTAATTAAGGCTGCTACCCACCCTGACATTCAGTCAAGTCAGCATCAAAACTTTCTTTTTTAATTAAGGCTGCTACCCACCCTGACATTCAGTCAAGTCAGTTTCAAAACTTTCTTTTTTAATTAAGGCTGCTACCCACCCTGACATTCAGTCAAGTCAGATAAAAACTTTCTTTTTTAATTAAGGCTGCTACCCACCCTGACATTCACTCAAGTCAGCTTCAAAACTTTCTTTTTTAATTAAGGCTGCTACCCACCCTGACATTCAGTCAAGTCAGCTTCAAAACTTTCTTTTTTAATTAAGGCTGCTACCCACCCTGACATTCACTCAAGTCAGCTTCAAAACTTTCTTTTTTAATTAAGGCTGCTACCCACCCTGACATTCAGTCAAGTCAGCTTCAAAACTTTCTTTTTTAATTAAGGCGGATACCCACCCTGACATTCAGTCAAGTCAGCTTCAAAACTTTCTTTTTTAATTAAGGCTGCTACCCACCCTGACATTCAGTCAAGTCAGATAAAAACATTCTTTTTTAATTAAGGCTGCTACCCACCCTGACATTCACTCAAGTCAGCATCAAAACTTTCTTTTTTAATTAAGGCTGCTACCCACCCTGACATTCAGTCAAGTCAGATAAAAACTTTCTTTTTTAATTAAGGCTGCTACCCACCCTGACATTCACTCAAGTCAGCTTCAAAACTGTCTTTTTTAATTAAGGCTGCTACCCACCCTGACATTCAGTCAAGTCAGCATCAAAACTTTCTTTTTTAATTAAGGCTGCTACCCACCCTGACATTCACTCAAGTCAGCTTCAAAACATTCTTTTTTAATTAAGGCTGCTACCCACCCTGACATTCAGTCAAGTCAGCTTCAAAACTTTCTTTTTTAATTAAGGCTGCTACCCACCCTGACATTCACTCAAGTCAGATAAAAACTTTCTTTTTTAATTAAGGCTACTACCCACCCTGACATTCAGTCAAGTCAGCATCAAAACTTTCTTTTTTAATTAAGGCTGCTACCCACCCTGACATTCAGTCAAGTCAGCTTCAAAACTTTCTTTTTTAATTAAGGCTGCTACCCACCCTGACATTCAGTCAAGTCAGCTTCAAAACTTTCTTTTTTAATTAAGGCTGCTACCCATCCTGACATTCACTCAAGTCAGATAAAAACTTTCTTTTTTAATTAAGGCTGCTACCCACCCTGACATTCACTCAAGTCAGATAAAAACTTTCTTTTTAATTAAGGCTGCTACCCACCCTTACATACAGTCAAGTCAGCTTCAAAACTTTCTTTTTTAATTAAGGCTGCTACCCACCCTGACATTCACTCAAGTCAGATAAAAAACTTTCTTTTTTAATTAAGGCTGCTACCCACCCTGACATTCAGTCAAGTCAGCATCAAAACTTTCTTTTTTAATTAAGGCTGCTACCCACCCTGACATTCAGTCAAGTCAGCATCAAAACTTTCTTTTTTAATTAAGGCTGCTACCCACCCTGACATTCACTCAAGTCAGCTTCAAAACTTTCTTTTTTAATTAAGGCTGCTACCCACCCTGACATTCAGTCAAGTCAGCTTCAAAACTTTCTTTTTTAATTAAGGCTGCTACCCACCCTAACTTTCAGTCAAGTCAGATAAAAAACTTTCTTTTTTAATTAAGGCTGCTACCCACCCTGACATTCAGTCAAGTCAGCATCAAAACTTTCTTTTTTAATTAAGGCTGCTACCCACCCTGACATTCAGTCAAGTCAGCATCAAAACTTTCTTTTTTAATTAAGGCTGCTACCCACCCTGACATTCACTCAAGTCAGCTTCAAAACTTTCTTTTTTAATTAAGGCTGCTACCCACCCTGATATTCAGTCAAGTCAGCTTCAAAACTTTCTTTTTTAATTAAGGCTGCTACCCACCCTGACATTCAGTCAAGTCAGCATCAAAACTTTCTTTTTTAATTAAGGCTGCTACCCACCCTGACATTCAGTCAAGTCAGCTTCAAAACTTTCTTTTTTAATTAAGGCTGCTACCCACCCTGACATTCAGTCAAGTCAGCATCAAAACTTCCTTTTTTAATTAAGGCTGCTACCCACCCTGACATACAGTCAAGTCAGCTTCAAAACTTTCTTTTTTAATTAAGGCTGCTACCCACCCTGACATTCAGTCAAGTCAGCATCAAAACTTTCTTTTTTAATTAAGGCTGCTACCCACCCTGACATTCACTCAAGTCAGCTTCAAAACTTTCTTTTTTTTAATTAAGGCTGCTACCCACCCTGACATTCACTCAAGTCAGATAAAAACTTTCTTTTTTAATTAAGGCTGCTACCCACCCTGACATTCACTCAAGTCAGCTTCAAAACTTTCTTTTTTAATTAAGGCTGCTACCCACTCTGACATTCAGTAAAGTCAGCTTCAAAACTTTCTTTTTTAATTAAGGCTGCTACCCACCCTGACATTCAGTCAAGTCAGCTTCAAAACTTTCTTTTTTAATTAAGGCTGCTACCCACCCTGACATTCACTCAAGTCAGATAAAAAACTTTCTTTTTTAATTAAGGCTGCTACCCACCCTGACATTCAGTCAAGTCAGATAAAAAACTTTCTTTTTTAATTAAGGCTGCTACCCACCCTGACATTCAGTCAAGTCAGATAAAAACTTTCTTTTTTAATTAAGGCTGCTACCCACCCTGACATTCACTCAAGTCAGCTTCAAAACTTTCTTTTTTAATTAAGGCTGCTACCCACCCTGACATTCACTCAAGTCAGATAAAAACTTTCTTTTTTAATTAAGGCTGCTACCCACCCTGACATTCACTCAAGTCAGCTTCAAAACTTTCTTTTTTAATTAAGGCTGCTACCCACCCTGACATTCAGTCAAGTCAGATAAAAACTTTCTTTTTTAATTAAGGCTGCTACCCACCCTGACATTCACTCAAGTCAGCTTCAAAACTGTCTTTTTTAATTAAGGCTGCTACCCACCCTGACATTCAGTCAAGTCAGCTTCAAAACTTTCTTTTTTAATTAAGGCTGCTACCCACCCTGACATTCAGTCAAGTCAGATAAAAAACTTTCTTTTTTAATTAAGGCTGCTACCCACCCTGACATTCAGTCAAGTCAGATAAAAACTTTCTTTTTTAATTAAGGCTGCTACCCACCCTGACATTCACTCAAGTCAGCTTCAAAACTTTCTTTTTTAATTAAGGCTGCTACCCACCCTGACATTCACTCAAGTCAGCTTCAAAACTTTATTTTTTAATTAAGGCTGCTACCCACCCTGACATTCAGTCAAGTCAGCTTCAAAACTTTCTTTTTTAATTAAGGCTGCTACCCACCCTGACATTCAGTCAAGTCAGCATCAAAACTTTCTTTTTTAATTAAGGCTGCTACCCACCCTGACATACAGTCAAGTCAGCTTCAAAACTTTCTTTTTTAATTAAGGCTGCTACCCACCCTGACATTCAGTCAAGTCAGCTTCAAAACTTTCTTTTTTAATTAAGGCTGCGACCCACCCTGACATTCACTCAAGTCAGCTTCAAAACTTTCTTTTTTAATTAAGGCTGCTACCCACCCTGACATTCAGTCAAGTCAGCTTCAAAACTTCTTTTTTTAATTAAGGCTGCTACCCACCCTGACATTCACTCAAGTCAGCTTCAAAACTTTCTTTTTTAATTAAGGCTGCTACCCACCCTGACATTCAGTCAAGTCAGCTTCAAAACTTTCTTTTTTAATTAAGGCTGCTACCCACCCTGACATTCACTCAAGTCAGCTTCAAAACTTTCTTTTTTAATTAAGGCTGCTACCCACCCTGACATTCAGTCAAGTCAGCTTCAGAACTTCTTTTTTTAATTAAGGCTGCTACCCACCCTGACATTCAGTCAAGTCAGATAAAAACTTTCTTTTTTAATTAAGGCTGCTACCCACCCTTACATTCAGTAAGTCAGATAAAAACTTTCTTTTTTAATTAAGGCTGCTACCCACCCTGACATTCACTCAAGTCAGCTTCAAAACTTTCTTTTTTAATTAAGGCTGCTACCCACCCTGACATTCAGTCAAGTCAGCTTCAAAACTTTCTTTTTTAATTAAGGCTGCTACCCACCCTGACATTCAGTCAAGTCAGCATCAAAACTTTCTTTTTTAATTAAGGCTGCTACCCACCCTGACATTCAGTCAAGTCAGCTTCAAAACTTTCTTTTTTAATTAAGGCTGCTACCCACCCTGACATTCAGTCAAGTCAGCTTCAAAACTTCTTTTTTTAATTAAGGCTGCTACTCACCCTGACATTCACTCAAGTCAGCTTCAAAACTTTCTTTTTTAATTAAGGCTGCTACCCACCCTGACATTCAGTCAAGTCAGCTTCAAAACTTTCTTTTTTAATTAAGGCTGCTACCCACCCTGACATTCACTCAAGTCAGCTTCAAAACTTTCTTTTTTAATTAAGGCTGCTACCCACCCTGACATTCAGTCAAGTCAGCTTCAAAACTTCTTTTTTTAATTAAGGCTGCTACCCACCCTGACATTCAGTCAAGTCAGATAAAAACTTTCTTTTTTAATTAAGGCTGCTACCCACCCTTACATTCAGTAAGTCAGATAAAAACTTTCTTTTTTAATTAAGGCTGCTACCCACCCTGACATTCACTCAAGTCAGCTTCAAAACTTTCTTTTTTAATTAAGGCTGCTACCCACCCTGACATTCAGTCAAGTCAGCTTCAAAACTTTCTTTTTTAATTAAGGCTGCTACCCACCCTGACATTCAGTCAAGTCAGCTTCAAAACTTTCTTTTTTAATTAAGGCTGCTACCCACCCTGACATTCAGTCAAGTCAGCTTCAAAACTTTCTTTTTTAATTAAGGCTGTTACCCACCCTGACATTCAGTCAAGTCAGCTTCAAAACTTTCTTTTTTAATTAAGGCTGCTACCCACCCTGACATTCAGTCAAGTCAGATAAAAAACTTTCTTTTTTAATTAAGGCTGCTACCCACCCTGACATTCAGTCAAGTCAGATAAAAACTTTCTTTTTTAATTAAGGCTGCTACCCACCCTGACATTCACTCAAGTCAGATAAAAACTTTCTTTTTTAATTAAGGCTGCTACCCACCCTGACATTCAGTCAAGTCAGCTTCAAAACTTTCTTTTTTAATTAAGGCTGCGACCCACCCTGACATTCACTCTAGTCAGCTTCAAAACTTTCTTTTTTAATTAAGGCTGCTACCCACCCTGACATTCAGTCAAGTCAGCTTCAAAACTTCTTTTTTTAATTAAGGCTGCTACCCATCCTGACATTCAGTCAAGTCAGATAAAAACTTTCTTTTTTAATTAAGGCTGCTACCCACCCTGACATTCAGTAAGTCAGATAAAAACTTTCTTTTTTAATTAAGGCTGCTACCCACCCTGACATTCACTCAAGTCAGCTTCAAAACTTTCTTTTTTAATTAAGGCTGCTACCCACCCTGACATTCAGTCAAGTCAGCTTCAAAACTTTCTTTTTTAATTAAGGCTGCTACCCACCCTGACATTCACTCAAGTCAGCTTCAAAACTTTCTTTTTTAATTAAGGCTGCTACCCACCCTGACATTCACTCAAGTCAGCTTCAAAACTTTCTTTTTTAATTAAGGCTGCTACCCACCCTGACATTCAGTCAAGTCAGCTTCAAAACTTTCTTTTTTAATTAAGGCTGCTACCCACCCTGACATTCAGTCAAGTCAGCTTCAAAACTTTCTTTTTTAATTAAGGCTGCTACCCACCCTGACATTCAGTCAAGTCAGCTTCAAAACTTTCTTTTTTAATTAAGGCTGCTACCCACCCTGACATTCAGTCAAGTCAGATAAAAAACTTTCTTTTTTAATTAAGGCTGCTACCCACCCTGACATTCAGTCAAGTCAGATAAAAACTTTCTTTTTTAATTAAGGCTGCTACCCACCCTGACATTCACTCAAGTCAGATAAAAACTTTCTTTTTTAATTAAGGCTGCTACCCACCCTGACATTCAGTCAAGTCAGCTTCAAAACTTTCCTTTTTAATTAAGGCTGCTACCCACCCTGACATTCACTCAAGTCAGCTTCAAAACTTTCTTTTTTAATTAAGGCTGCTACCCACCCTGACATTCAGTCAAGTCAGATAAAAACTTTCTTTTTTAATTAAGGCTGCTACCCACCCTGACATTCAGTCAAGTCAGATAAAAACTTTCTTTTTTAATTAAGGCTGCTACCCACCCTGACATTCAGTCAAGTCAGCATCAAAACTTTCTTTTTTAATTAAGGCTGCTACCCACCCTGACATTCAGTCAAGTCAGATAAAAACTTTCTTTTTTAATTAAGGCTGCTACCCACCCTGACATTCAGTCAAGTCAGCATCAAAACTTTCTTTTTTAATTAAGGCTGCTACCCACCCTGACATTCAGTCAAGTCAGCATCAAAACTTTCTTTTTTAATTAAGGCTGCTACCCACCCTGACATTCAGTCAAGTCAGATAAAAACTTTCTTTTTTAATTAAGCTGCTACCCACCCTGACATTCAGTCAAGTCAGCTTCAAAACTTTCTTTTTTAATTAAGGCTGCTACCCACCCTGACATTCAGTCAAGTCAGCTTCAAAACTTTCTTTTTTAATTAAGGCTGCTACCCACCCTGACATTCAGTCAAGTCAGATAAAAAACTTTCTTTTTTAATTAAGGCTGCTACCCACCCTGACATTCAGTCAAGTCAGATAAAAACTTTCTTTTTTAATTAAGGCTGCTACCCACCCTGACATTCAGTCAAGTCAGATAAAAACTTTCTTTTTAATTAAGGCTGCTACCCACCCTGACATTCACTCAAGTCAGATAAAAGACTTTCTTTTTTAATTAAGGCTGCTACCCACCCTGACATTCAGTCAAGTCAGCTTCAAAACTTTCTTTTTTAATTAAGGCTGCTACCCACCCTGACATTCAGTCAAGTCAGATAAAAACTTTCTTTTTTAATTAAGGCTGCTACCCACCCTGACATTCACTCAAGTCAGATAAAAACTTTCTTTTTTAATTAAGGCTGCTACCCACCCTGACATTCAGTCAAGTCAGCTTCAAAACTTTCTTTTTTAATTAAGGCTGCTACCCACCCTGACATTCAGTCAAGTCAGATAAAAACTTTCTTTTTTAATTAAGGCTGCTACCCAACCTGACATTCACTCAAGTCAGCTTCAAAACTTTCTTTTTTTTAATTAAGGCTGCTACCCACCCTGACATTCACTCAAGTCAGATAAAAAACTTTCTTTTTTAATTAAGGCTGCTACCCACCCTGACATTCACTCAAGTCAGATAAAAACTTTCTTTTTTAATTAAGGCTGCTACCCACCCTGACATTCAGTCAAGTCAGCTTCAAAACTTTCTTTTTTTTAATTAAGGCTGCTACCCACCCTGACATTCACTCAAGTCAGATAAAAACTTTCTTTTTTAATTAAGGCTGCTACCCACCCTGACATTCACTCAAGTCAGCTTCAAAACTTTCTTTTTTTTAATTAAGGCTGCTACCCACCCTGACATTCACTCAAGTCAGATAAAAACTTTCTTTTTAATTAAGGCTGCTACCCACCCTGACATTCACTCAAGTCAGCTTCAAAACTTTCTTTTTTTTAATTAAGGCTGCTACCCACCCTGACATTCACTCAAGTCAGATAAAAACTTTCTTTTTTAATTAAGGCTGCTACCCACCCTGACATTCACTCAAGTCAGATAAAAACTTTCTTTTTAATTAAGGCTGCTACCCACCCTGACATACAGTCAAGTCAGCTTCAAAACTTTCTTTTTTAATTAAGGCTGCTACCCACCCTGACATTCAGTCAAGTCAGCTTCAAAACTTTTTTTTTTAATTAAGGCTGCTACCCACCCTGACATTCACTCAAGTCAGATAAAAACTTTCTTTTTAATTAAGGCTGCTACCCACCCTGACATACAGTCAAGTCAGCTTCAAAACTTTCTTTTTTAATTAAGGCTGCTACCCACCCTGACATTCACTCAAGTCAGCTTCAAAACTTTCTTTTTTTTAATTAAGGCTGCTACCCACCCTGACATTCACTCAAGTCAGATAAAAACTTTCTTTTTTAATTAAGGCTGCTACCCACCCTGACATTCACTCAAGTCAGATAAAAACTTTCTTTTTAATTAAGGCTGCTACCCACCCTGACATACAGTCAAGTCAGCTTCAAAACTTTCTTTTTTAATTAAGGCTGCTACCCACCCTGACATTCAGTCAAGTCAGCTTCAAAACTTTTTTTTTTAATTAAGGCTGCTACCCACCCTGACATTCACTCAAGTCAGATAAAAACTTTCTTTTTAATTAAGGCTGCTACCCACCCTGACATACAGTCAAGTCAGCTTCAAAACTTTCTTTTTTAATTAAGGCTGCTACCCACCCTGACATTCACTCAAGTCAGATAAAAAACTTTCTTTTTTAATTAAGGCTGCTACCCACCCTGACATTCATTCAAGTCAGATAAAAACTTTCTTTTTAATTAAGGCTGCTACCCACCCTGACATTCAGTCAAGTCAGCTTCAAAACTTTCTTTTTTAATTAAGGCTGCTACCCACCCTGACATTCAGTCAAGTCAGATAAAAAACTTTCTTTTTTAATTAAGGCTGCTACCCACCCTGACATTCAGTCAAGTCAGATAAAAACTTTCTTTTTTAATTAAGGCTGCTACCCACCCTGACATTCAGTCAAGTCAGATAAAAACTTTCTTTTTAATTAAGGCTGCTACCCACCCTGACATTCACTCAAGTCAGATAAAAGACTTTCTTTTTTAATTAAGGCTGCTACCCACCCTGACATTCAGTCAAGTCAGCTTCAAAACTTTCTTTTTTAATTAAGGCTGCTACCCACCCTGACATTCAGTCAAGTCAGATAAAAACTTTCTTTTTTAATTAAGGCTGCTACCCACCCTGACATTCACTCAAGTCAGATAAAAACTTTCTTTTTTAATTAAGGCTGCTACCCACCCTGACATTCAGTCAAGTCAGCTTCAAAACTTTCTTTTTTAATTAAGGCTGCTACCCACCCTGACATTCAGTCAAGTCAGATAAAAACTTTCTTTTTTAATTAAGGCTGCTACCCACCCTGACATTCACTCAAGTCAGCTTCAAAACTTTCTTTTTTTTAATTAAGGCTGCTACCCACCCTGACATTCACTCAAGTCAGATAAAAAACTTTCTTTTTTAATTAAGGCTGCTACCCACCCTGACATTCACTCAAGTCAGATAAAAACTTTCTTTTTTAATTAAGGCTGCTACCCACCCTGACATTCAGTCAAGTCACCTTCAAAACTTTCTTTTTTTTAATTAAGGCTGCTACCCACCCTGACATTAACTCAAGTCAGATAAAAACTTTCTTTTTTAATTAAGGCTGCTACCCACCCTGACATTCACTCAAGTCAGCTTCAAAACTTTCTTTTTTTTAATTAAGGCTGCTACCCACCCTGACATTCACTCAAGTCAGATAAAAACTTTCTTTTTTAATTAAGGCTGCTACCCACCCTGACATCCACTCAAGCCAGATAAAAACTTTCTTTTTTAATTAAGGCTGCTACCCACCCTGATATTCACTCAAGTCAGATCAAAACTTTCTTTTTAATTACGGCTGCTACCCACCCTGACATACAGTCAAGTCAGCTTCAAAACTTTCTTTTTTAATTAAGGCTGCTACCCACCCTGACATTCAGTCAAGTCAGATAAAAGACTTTCTTTTTAATTAAGGCTGCTACCCACCCTGACATTCACTCAAGTCAGATAAAAAACTTTCTTTTTTTTAATTAAGGCTGCTACCCACCCTGACATTCACTCAAGTCAGATAAAAAACTTTCTTTTTTTTAATTAAGGCTGCTACCCACCCTGACATTCAGTCAAGTCAGATAAAAAACTTTCTTTTTTTTAATTAAGGCTGCTACCCACCCTGACATTCACTCAAGTCAGCTTCAAAACTTTCTTTTTTAATTAAGGCTGCTACCCACCCTGACATTCAGTCAAGTCAGCTTCAAAACTTTCTTTTTTTTAATTAAGGCTGCTACCCACCCTGACATTCACTCAAGTCAGCTTCAAAACTTTCTTTTTTAATTAAGGCTGCTACCCACCCTGACATTCAGTCAAGTCCGATAAAAACTTTCTTTTTTTTAATTAAGGCTGCTACCCACCCTGACATTCACTCAAGTCAGATAAAAACTTTCTTTTTTAATTAAGGCTGCTACCCACCCTGACATTCACTCAAGTCAGCTTCAAAACTTTCTTTTTTAATTAAGGCTGCTACCCACCCTGACATTCACTCAAGTCAGCTTCAAAACTTTCTTTTTTAATTAAGGCTGCTACCCACCCTGACATTCAGTCAAGTTAGCTTCAAAACTTTCTTTTTTAATTAAGGCTGCTACCCACCCTGACATTCACTCAAGTCAGCTTCAAAACTTTCTTTTTTAATTAAGGCTGCTACCCACCCTGACATTCAGTCAAGTCAGCTTCAAAACTTTCTTTTTTAATTAAGGCTGCTACCCACCCTGACATTCACTCAAGTCAGCTTCAAAACTTTCTTTTTTAATTAAGGCTGCTACCCACCCTGACATTCAGTCAAGTCAGCTTCAAAACTTTCTTTTTTAATCAAGGCTGCTACCCACCCTGACATTCAGTCAAGTCAGCTTCAAAACTTTCTTTTTTAATTAAGGCTGCTACCCACCCTGACATTCAGTCAAGTCAGATAAAAACTTTCTTTTTTAATTAAGGCTGCTACCCACCCTGACATTCACTCAAGTCAGCTTCAAAACTTTCTTTTTTAATTAAGGCTGCTACCCACCCTGACATTCAGTCAAGTCAGCTTCAAAACTTTCTTTTTTAATTAAGGCTGCTACCCACCCTGACATTCAGTCAAGTCAGCTTCAAAACTTTCTTTTTTAATTAAGGCTGCTACCCACCCTGACATTCAGTCAAGTCAGCTTCAAAACTTTCTTTTTTAATTAAGGCTGCTACCCACCCTGACATTCACTCAAGTCAGATAAAAACTTTCTTTTTTTTAAATTAAGGCTGCTACCCACCCTGACATACAGTCAAGTCAGCTTCAAAACTTTCTTTTTTAATTAAGGCTGCTACCCTCCCTGACATTCACTCAAGTCAGCTTCAAAACTTTCTTTTTTTTAATTAAGGCTGCTACCCACCCTGACATTCAGTCAAGTCAGATAAAAGACTTTCTTTTTTAATTAAGGCTGCTACCCACCCTGACATTCACTCAAGTCAGCTTCAAAACTTTCTTTTTTAATTAAGGCTGCTACCCACCCTGACATTCAGTCAAGTCAGCTTCAAAACTATCTTTTTTAATTAAGGCTGCTACCCACCCTGACATTCAGTCAAGTCAGCATCAAAACTTTCTTTTTTAATTAAGGCTGCTACCCACCCTGACATACAGTCAAGTCAGCTTCAAAACTTTCTTTTTTAGTTAAGGCTGCTACCCACCCTGACATTCACTCAAGTCAGATAAAAAACTTTCTTTTTTAATTAAGGCTGCTACCCACCCTGACATTCAGTCAAGTCAGCTTCAAAACTTTCTTTTTTTTAATTAAGTCTGCTACCCACCCTGACATTCAGTCAAGTCAGATAAAAACTTTCTTTTTTAATTAAGGCTGCTACCCACCCTGACATTCAGTCAAGTCAGCATCAAAACTTTCTTTTTTAATTAAGGCTGCTACCCACCCTGACATTCAGTCAAGTCAGCTTCAAAACTTTCTTTTTTTTAATTAAGGCTGCTACCCACCCTGACATTCAGTCAAGTCAGCTTCAAAACTTTCTTTTTTAATTAAGGCTGCTACCCACCCTGACATTCACTCAAGTCAGCTTCAAAACTTTCCTTTTTAATTAAGGCTGCTACCCACCCTGACATTCAGTCAAGTCACTTTCAAAACTTTCTTTTTTAATTAAGGCTGCTACCCACCCTGACATTCAGTCAAGTCAGCTTCAAAACTTTCTTTTTTTTAATTAAGGCTGCTACCCACCCTGACATTCAGTCAAGTCAGATAAAAAACTTTCTTTTTTTTAATTAAGGCTGCTACCCACCCTGACATTCAGTCAAGTCAGATAAAAAACTTTCTTTTTTTAATTAAGGCTGCTACCCACCCTGACATTCACTCAAGTCAGCTTCAAAACTTTCTTTTTTAATTAAGGCTGCTACCCACCCTGACATTCAGTCAAGTCAGCTTCAAAACTTTCTTTTTTTAATTAAGGCTGCTACCCACCCTGACATTCACTCAAGTCAGCTTCAAAACTTTCTTTTTTAATTAAGGCTGCTACCCACCCTGACATTCACTCAAGTCAGCTTCAAAACTTTCTTTTTAATTAAGGCTGCTACGCACCCTGACATTCAGTCAAGTCAGCTTCAAAACTTTCTTTTTTTTAATTAAGGCTGCTACCCACCCTGACATTCACTCAAGTCAGCTTCAAAACTTTCTTTTTTAATTAAGGCTGCTACCCACCCTGACATTCACTCAAGTCAGCTTCAAAACTTTCTTTTTTAATTAAGGCTGCTACCCACCCTGACATTCACTCAAGTCAGCTTCAAAACTTTCTTTTTTAATTAAGGCTGCTACCCACCCTGACATTCAGTCAAGTCAGCTTCAAAACTTTCTTTTTTTAATTAAGGCTGCTACCCACCCTGACATTCAGTCAAGTCAGATAAAAACTTTCTTTTTTAATTAAGGCTGCTACCCACCCTGACATTCAGTCAAGTCAGCATCAAAACTTTCTTTTTTAATTAAGGCTGCTACCCACCCTGACATTCAGTCAAGTCAGCTTCAAAACTTTCTTTTTTTTAATTAAGGCTGCTACCCACCCTGACATTCAGTCAAGTCAGATAAAAACTTTCTTTTTTAGTTAAGGCTGCTACCCACCCTGACATTCAGTCAAGTCAGCATCAAAACTTTCTTTTTTAATTAAGGCTGCTACCCACCCTGACATTCAGTCAAGTCAGCATCAAAACTTTCTTTTTTAATTAAGGCTGCTACCCACCCTGACATTCAGTCAAGTCAGCTTCAAAACTTTCTTTTTTAATTAAGGCTGCTACCCACCCTGACATTCAGTCAAGTCAGCTTCAAAACTTTCTTTTTTTTAATTAAGGCTGCTACCCACCCTGACATTCAGTCAAGTCAGATAAAAACTTTCTTTTTTAATTAAGGCTGCTACCCACCCTGACATTCAGTCAAGTCAGCATCAAAACTTTCTTTTTTAATTAAGGCTGCTACCCACCCTGACATTCAGTCAAGTCAGCATCAAAACTTTCTTTTTTAATTAAGGCTGCTACCCACCCTGACATTCAGTCAAGTCAGCTTCAAAACTTTCTTTTTTAATTAAGGCTGCTACCCACCCTGACATTCAGTCAAGTCAGCTTCAAAACTTTCTTTTTTAATTAAGGCTGCTACCCACCCTGACATTCAGTCAAGTCAGCATCAAAACTTTCTTTTTTAATTAAGGCTGCTACCCACCCTGACATTCAGTCAAGTCAGCTTCAAAACTTTCTTTTTTAATTAAGGCTGCTACCCACCCTGACATTCAGTCAAGTCAGCTTCAAAAACTTTCTTTTTTAATTAAGGCTGCTACCCACCCTGACATTCAGTCAAGTCAGATAAAAAACTTTCTTTTTTTAATTAAGGCTGCTACCCACCCTGACATTCACTCAAGTCAGCTTCAAAACTTTCTTTTAATTAAGGCTGCTACCCACCCTGACATTCAGTCAAGTCAGCATCAAAACTTTCTTTTTTAAATTAAGGGCTGCTACCCACCCTGACATACAGTCAAGTCAGCTTCAAAACTTTCTTTTTTAATTAAGCCTGCTACCCACCCTGACATTCACTCAAGTCAGCTTCAAAACTTTCTTTTTTAATTAAGGCTGCTACCCCACCCCTGACATTCAGTCAAGTCAGATAAAAAACTTTCTTTTTTTTAATTAAGGCTGCTACCCACCCTGACATTCACTCAAGTCAGCTTCAAAACTTTCTTTTTTAATTAAGGCTGCTACCCACCCTGACATTCAGTCAAGTCAGCTCAAAACTTTCTTTTTTTTAATTAAGGCTGCTACCCACCCTGACATTCACTCAAGTCAGCTTCAAAAACTTTCTTTTTTAATTAAGGCTGCTACCCACCCTGACATTCAGTCAAGTCAGATAAAAAACTTTCTTTTTTTTAATTAAGGCTGCTACCCACCCTGACATACAGTCAAGTCAGCTTCAAAACATTCTTTTTTAATTAAGGCTGCTACCCACCCTGACATTCACTCAAGTCAGTCAAAACTTTCTTTTTTAATTAAGGCTGCTACCCACCCTGACATTCAGTCAAGTCAGATAAAAAACTTTCTTTTTTTTTAATTAAGGCTGCTACCCACCCTGACATTCACTCAAGTCAGCTTCAAAACTTTCTTTTTTAATTAAGGCTGCTACCCACCCTGACATTCAGTCAAGTCAGCTTCAAAACTTTCTTTTTTTTAATTAAGGCTGCTACCCACCCTAACATTCACTCAAGTCAGCTTCAAAACTTTCTTTTTTAATTAAGGCTGCTACCCACCCTGACATTCA